>JADBJO010001713.1:45000-55000 GCA_016801955.1 Conus betulinus | reverse complement strand
TTCTGTTGTGTTGTGTTTACGTTTCCGTTTCCTTCGTGTTTTTGTTTTGTTTCGTGTTTTGTTTTATTTGTTTTCATGTTGCTTTATGTTGTTCTGTTTTGGTTTGGTTTGGTTTGGTTTGTGTTTTGTTAGTCCATTTTCTTTGTATTTTTGCCGAATATGTGTAAAAACACGACATAATCCTACAGGTTAAAAAAAAAAACAACAACAAACAAACACTGCTACTAATCATCCGAATCTTTTCAAGAAAGATGGGAGGCTGGGAAAATAGGAGACGATCAGGCATTCAGGGTTTCGGGGGAAAGGGCGGAGGGGGCGGCGAAGGAAGTTGGGGAAGGGGGGGTGGGAAGGCTGGGAGGGAAGGATGAGGAAGGGATGGAGGGAGCTGGGAGCTGGCTGCCACCTCACCGGCGCGGATGGCCTGGCAGCCCAGATGGATGCCGATGAGGGAGGAGGAGGAGCAGGCTGTGTCTAGCACCAGGGAGGGACCCCGCAGGTCGAAGACGTAGGACAGGCGGGGCGGCGATGATGGAGTTGCTGATGCCGGTCACGGTGTAGTTGCCCACGTTGCTGGAGTTGGCCGTGAACAGGCCACGGTAGTCGGCGTTCATCGCTCCTATAGCAGGACATAGAGAAAGAGGGGGGGGGGGGGGGGAGGAGTACAGAATATGTGAGTGTGTTGTATTGGAGAGAGAGAGAGAGAGAGAGAGACAGACAGACAGACAGACAGACAGACAGACTTAAGGCAGGCATACAGACAGATGACAGAGAGGGAGGGAGGTACGGAGAGACAGACAGACAGACAGAAGACACACAGACACACAGACAGATGAGAGAGAGAGGAGGAGGAAGAGACAGACAGACAGACAGAGACAGAGACAGACAGACAGACAGAGAAGGCGAGAGAGAGACAGACAGACACACAGACAGACAGAGGAGAGAGGGAGGGGGCGGGGAGAGAGAGACAAACAGACAGACAGACACACAGACACACAAACAGACCGACAGATGAGAGAGAGAGAGAGAGAGAGAGAGAGAGAGAGAGAGAGAGAGAGAGAGAGAGAGAGAGAGAGAGAGAGAGAGAGAAGAGCACTGACCCAGGAAGACTCCGGTGCGGGATCCCGCCATGTGCTTCCTGGTGAGTCCAGCGTCCTCCAGCGCCATCAGGGTGCAGTCCAGCACGCACGAACCGCTGCTGGGGGTCCATCTGAGCCGCCTCGAAGTCGTTGATGCCGTACACCTTGTTGTCGAACTCATCAGACCTTGAGGACATCCCGAAATGATCCACAGGTTGACACAACTCATAGACCATACAGCAGCGACAGGACTGTCAGCTATGGAGAATAATCCACATGTTGACACAAATTATAGACCATACAGCAGCGACGGAACTATCGGCTATGGAAAATAACCCACATGTTGACAAAATCATAGACCAGTACAGCAGCGACATATGAATAATAACCCACATGTTGACACAAATCATAGACCACACAGCAACGAAAGAACTATCAGCAAGGGAGGATAACCCTCTTGTTGACACAAATCACAGGCCATATAGCAGGGACAGAACAATTAAATATGGAGAATAATCCACATGTTGACACAAGTTATAGACCATACAGCTGAGACGTGTGTGAAGAATAACCCCACATGTTGACATAAATTATATACCATAAAGCAGCGCGGCACAATAATCAACTATGAAGAATAACCCATATGTTGACACTAATCATAGACCATACAGCAGCAACAGAGCTAACAACTATGAAGAATAGCCCACATGTTGACACAACTCATGAACCAAACAGCAGCGATTGAGAATAACCCACATCTTAACACAAATTATGGACCATATAGCAGCAACATATGAAGAATAACCCACATGTTGACACAAATCGTAAACCATACAGTAGCAACAGAATAATCAACTATTGAGAATAACCCATATTTGACACAAATCGTAAACCATACAGTAACGACAGAATTATCAACTGTTGATAATAACCAACATATTGACACAAACCATAGTCCATAGACCAGAGACAGAACTATCGGCTAGGGAGAATAACCCACATGCTGGCACAAATCATAGACCATACAGCAGAGACATAAATTGTATAAGTATAACCCACATGTTGACACTAATCATAGACCATAAAACAGCGATAGAACCATGAACTATGGAAAAATAAATCACATGTTGACACCAACTGCAGACCATACAGCAACGACAGAAGTATCAACTATGGATAAATAACCCACACGTTGACACACGTCATGGGCCATACAACAGCGACAGAACTATCAGGCATGGAGAACTATCACACACACACACACACACATGCACCCACGCATGCTCGCAGGAAGAGGACGCCCAAATCTGCACTTCAGAGACCAAAAGCAATACCACCCTGAAAAAAAAAAAAAAAGAAAGAAAAAAAAAAAAAAGAAAAGAAAAAAAACCTCTTCACTGACGAAGAGGAAAGTCAAGAATTAAACAAAGGACAGAGCCGGAACAGCTCAGTGGTAGAGCGCCGGACTCGTAATCTTGGTGATCCTGGGGTTGCGGGTTCCAATCTCCGCCGGGCCGTTTCGGTACAGAGGCATTTCGGTACAGGGGCATTTTTTTCCCTCGGATTTAACGTTGGTTCTGACTCCACTTCCCATACAGTCCTTCGAATGAGACTACAAACCTCGCATTTACATCTTGCACACACGTCAAATCCCATCACCAACTTTCGGAAGAGAAGGCCAGTTTGGCCGTTGGTACGGATGACACGTTACACATAGAATGCACCTTCCCCGAAGCTGGAGTATGGCTGCCTTAATGGCGGGATAAAAAAAAAAAACTGGTCATACACGCAAAACTCCACTCCCTTTGTTGGAGAGAGAGAGAGAGAGAGAGAGAGAGAGAGAGAGAGAGAGAGAGAGAGAGAGAGAGAGAGAGAGAGTGGAGATGCAACCGAAGAACCAAGCTAAATCCAGCATGGCGGATTTCAAGCGAAGCATGTGACTCTTCAGCTATGATTTGTAGAGAGGACGGTATGCTGCGTGATTTCATCCTCCTGCTCCCCAACCCTTCCCCCCCCCCCCCCCCCCCCCCCCCCCCCCCCCCCATACCTCTCTTGTCACCTCCACCCCGACCCCCACCCTGACACTCCCCAAACCCAGACCCCAGCTCTCTCTCTCTCTGTCTCTGTCTCTCTCTCTCTCTCTCTCTCTCTCTCTCTCTCTCTCTCTCTCACACACACACACACACACACACACACACACACACACACACACACACACACACACACACACACACACACAAATTATTATGCATGACCATGATATATGTCAGTTCTGCATGGAACTTTGGCCTAAAACAATGAATAATTCATCTTTTTTTTTTCTTCTTCTTCTTCTTCTGTTTCTTCATTCTTTTCCTCCACCTCCTCCTCCTCCTTCTTCTGCACGTCCTCCTTCTTCTTCTTCTTCTTCTTCTTCTTCTTCTCTTCTCTCTCTCTCTCTCTCTCTCTCTCTCTCTCTCTCTCTCTCTCTCTCTCTCTCTCTCTCTCTCAAAGAGAAAAGAAAGAAAGAAAAATAAATGTTATGTATTATCATGATAATGAATCATTGTCTACTTTTTCTTCTTCTTCTTCTTCTTCCTCCTCTTCTCCGTGATTTGGTGTTTTTGATGTAGCGTGCCCTGTATTTCACTCTTAACTCAAAGCAGACAGCCAGACTATGCGGAAGGCGATTATTTCTATCCATCTTCCTGCCGTCTCTTTGTCTACAGTTGTCAGGTTTGACTCCAGTTGTCACGGACGGCTCGGCTTTTGGGCCCTTTCTTGGTGGGTCAACGTGGGGAGACTATAGGTCTCTTCTGTTGACGGTTTTATAGTTCCTTGGTTACTTTTGGATGCGTTCTATAATACTTTCCGTACTCCTTCATATTCCTTTTCATTCATAGGGATCGGGGTCTCTTTAGAGTGGTTTATCGTTGATTTTACTAACTTCTTCCTTTTATCCTTTTGGTACCGTGCTTTTCGCAACCCCGATTTCTCTCTCTCTCTCTCTCTCTCTCTCTCTCTCTCTCTCTATCTGTGTGTGTGTGTGTGTGTGTGTGTGTGTGTGTTTCCCCCTTCTTCCCTACTCTTCTATTCTTAGGATATGTGAGCCGCCCGTGGACCGTCCTCCCTCATCACCCCCCTCCACGTGCTTCACCTTGGGTTTTTTTTTTGTTTTTTTTTTTGTAACTAACTGGTCGTGTTTTTTTTTTTTTTTTTTTTTTTTTTTAACGTGAAATCAAGTTTCCAGCTACACTGGTAGGGTCTGTTCTTTTTTTTTCTTTTTCATTTGCACGTGCAGTCCGTGCGGGTTTCCAACTTCCCTGCGTGACTGACTGCGCGTGTGAACTGCTCAGCTGTAGGTTTGGGGTTTGGTTTGGGGGAGTCGGAGAGACAGAGGGGGAAAGGATTTTGGAGGACCACGATCCTCAGTCTAGACAAGCTTCTTGAAACCATTCCTGGTCTGGCGAACCCCTTCAGTGGGGATCCTGAAGAGTTCCTGGTCACTTCGTTGTGACGTACGTTTCGGTGCCGGCCTGCCTGCCCTTCGCCTAGGTCGAGACAGGAGACACTGAGTGTCCCGCCCTACCCTCTCCATCCCGCTCAGAAACTGCTGGTGTAGTATTGTTCCGTATGGTTTGTTGTTGGTTTAGAGTGTACTTTTTCGTCGGAAGTCTGCAAATTTGAGGTTCTGGTCATAGCCCTTAGCAGATGATCGGGCGTATATGGTTTCGTATCTTGAAATGCGCGTTATTTCTTACAAAACCCCAGTTATTGTGAATTGTAAGTACGTTTATTTTGAGAGTTCTGGGGACCAACGTGGTTTGGTTCCATCATAGTACAGCTTGGTATCAAGCCATAGTCAATGCAAAGGTTTTTGTTTTCCCTTTTCGTTTTTGACGGAGAGACGTGACCGCACAGTTGGTCCGGTTACGTGAATACCCCGCAGTTCGACGATATGTGTGTGAAATCTGTCGACGGGCCGAAATCGTCTGCCACGGTAGGATTTTTTTTTTTTTTTTTTTTTTTTTTTTTTTTTTTTAATGTACAGTATATTTGCGCTTGCCACGGGACCGTAGATCCCAGGTACGTGTTTTTGTCCAGTTTTTGGTCGTGAGCGCGCGGCGTGCATCCAGGTGCGTGCGGAGCCCACTAAATTCTCGGGCGGCGCTCGCGTTCCCCCTTCAGCACTCTCCATCGCCCTGCTCCTTGTCTGTGTAAAAATATGTGGGGGTGGGGGAAGGGAGGTGCGCATGGAGAGGGTATTGATATTTACATGTTGATTGTGTGATTCAGGGTAGGATTATGGTATTGCACAATTTTGATGTGTATATGTCGTATGGTTATGCTGATGAGCATAAATTTTGATTATAATTAGTGAGACAGTTGATCAGCAAAATTTTGTGCGTTGTAGATGCAGTGAATTTTGATACAGGAATTTTGCTTAATCATGGAACTGGCGTGGGCTTTCAGCCCTTCTGTGATTACTGGTTAACCTCAGAGTTGTGTGAACAAATATTGATATCACACGCTCGCGCATTTGTTTTTCTTTGTGTATAGCGATTTGTCAACCTGTAATCCGTCCTCCGGAAATGAGGGAAAAAGAAGAGGAATTAGGTGGAGTTTTAGATATCATTTCTCCATAATTGTTTCCTTTTATTGATTGCAGTCCCTTACTTTGTAAGCAGAGGAGGGGTTTTGGGGGCTAATAGTAGAATTTATTAGGAGAAAGAAAAAAAAAAAGGAACAATCAACACACAGCAAATTAGGGTTCTTCCCTGTAAATCAGAGCAAGTTAGCAAGGAGGGTGGGGGGGATTGACAGTGCTTACCTCTCCTAGCATAGTCACATAAGACACCCCAGACAGCTCCATATTCCGGAACTATATGCAGACCATGATTGGCTTGCAGAGTTTGTTTTCATCACCTCGTCCCTGGTGCCTTGTCCCACCTTCTGGTCACCTGCCCATTTCTCCACCTTGCTACGTCTTCCACCTTCCCTGCATCTTCCTGCCCTGGGAGTGCTGGGCTGCTGACGCCATCCCGGCCGAGATCGAGCCCCGCTGAGTGCCTGCACGAGGCCTCGCCAGCCACGGAGATCGCCGTCAGCTGGAGGGCTCCCGCCGGATCCCCGGGCCGTGAACCCCGTCGGCGTGGCTTCTGCGGCGCTGCAAGGACTCTCGTCCTCCGCTCCCACGGCGAGTCCCTTCGTGTTGTGTCGTGTGATTGTTGCTGGGGGATAGTGTGGCCTGTCTCCCCTTGCCCTTGTGTGTGTGCTTGTGCAACAACAGTAACTGTAACCCGACTCTCGGGATTTGTGACCAAGATTCGCTACCCTTTGAAGGAAGTGACTGATGCAACGTGTGGCACATGCTCCTGTGTGCTGGGAGTTGAGAAAACTCAACATATTTATATCTGATATTGGTTGTGTGTGCGTGTTGTGTAGTAGATCCTTTATGTTAGGAATGTCCCTCTCATCTTCTTTGGGTTGAGTGGGGTGGTAGCATTTTAGGTTGGGTATAGAGGAGGGATGATAATAGAGTGGGGGAAGTCCCAAGGGGTTGGTGTTGTTTTGCATTATATTTTCTTTTGGGAGTGTGTTTTGCTTTTTACCCGTGTAGGTAGCTCAGACTTCTCTATAGGCACTTTTTCCTGACTTTCATGTCCCCCACCCCCACCCCCACCCCCACCCCCCCCCCCCCCCAGTCTACTTTTCCTTCTGTCTGTCTTTCATTCTTCTGTATGGCCCCCTCACACAGAGTGTGACTGATTTTTGTTGGTACTTGTCCATATGTAATAAAGTGTTGTCTTAGTTGTTTACCTTTGCCTCCGTGTGTTTGTCCCTAAGTGTGTGGCGATTGGCGGGTCCCGCCTGGCCCCTCTCCTGAACCCTGTCATTTCTGACACCAGTGCACACGCTCTCTCTCTCTCTCTCTCTCTCTCTCTCTCTCTCTCTCTCTCTCTCTCTCTCTCTCTCTCTCTCTCTCTGTGTGTGTGTGTGTGTGTGTCTCTCTCTGTCTGTCTGTCCTGCCTGTCCTGTCTGTCTCTATCTCTATCTCTGTCTGTCTGTCTCTCTCTCTGTCTCTCTCTCTCTCTCTCTCTCTCTCTCTCTCTCTGAAATAAATCATTACCGAAAAAACAATGAAATCTTCTTGAAATGTTCCGTGAGAAACCATCTGGTCCTTCTGTCTTATTGTGTTTTAATGCTTTGATTGCTTCCCGTCCCCTGCTGTTTAAAGCAGACCTATTCTATGTCTCATGCCTGCGTATGCACGTGATTCTGGTCTTTACATTTTTTTGAAGGAACACTTCCAGACTGCGTGAAAAAAAAATGCTTCAAATAGTCATGCAGTCATTTACTGCTGGCTGGATTTGGTCAGCCTTGCAATTTCAGCAGTTCTACCGCTGTGCCAGAAATGTCTTTACGTCATTCATGTTGTAGTCTAGGGTCCATTCTTTTTCCTGCATTATGTGTTCTTTTCTTCTGTCTGAGAAATTCTTCAGACTCTTCCTCTTTTCGTTCGTATGCAGTTCTCTTGTCATCGAGATCCTTTCATTTGTGTGTGTGTGTGTGTGTGTGTGTGTGTGTGTGTGTGTGTGTGTGTGTGTGCAAAATTATCTTTACAAAGACGTGAAATCATTTTTTCTCCTTTCAAGTTCTGTCCAACACGTTGTTGACGTTTTTGATTCAACCATGCATTCGTGTCTTTCTTTCCCCCAATTTTCATCTTAAGTTAAATCAATCAAGTCTATTGATTTAACCGCAAGATTTAAGTATTTATTACTAAAATTAGTTGCTTCAATCACGTCGGTTTCAATCAGACCTGTGACCTTGTTCAGAACATCTTTTGCGTGATCAGATTGCATTTTGTCAATGAATTCTCCTCGCTTTCCCTCATCCCAGGTACGACCTTACCACTCACAAGACCTTTGCTGCTTCTTATCTTTTTCCCCTCCATCCTAACACCTCACGTGATTTCCAAGCAGAGATTCACAGGGATGTGTTCCGGTTCAACCATGGGTGCCATCTTCAAAGTCTTGCACTTTGGCGGTAAGATGCCCGAGACAAGAAACCAGTTTACAACACTGCAACCAGAATGTCACATGCCTGTGCAATCAACGGCAAAGTGTAGACGTTGTGTATTATTCAGTATTGGTCAATGGTATTCCTGGCACACATTAACAGCACGTCTCCTGACAGAGTGACCTTTGAGTCCTTAGAATACTCGCTAGTCCGGTTGCCTAGCTGTGACATTTGAGTCCTTAGAATACCTGCTAGTCCGGTTGCCTAAATGTGACAGTTGAGTCCTTAGAATACCGACTGGTTTGGCTGCCTAATTGTGACAGTTGAGTCCTTAGCATACCGATCACTTTGGCTGGCTAATTGTGACAGTTTTTTTTTTAGAATACCTACTAGTTTGGCTGGCTAATTGTGACAGTGGAGTCCTTCGAATACCAACTAGTTTGGCTGGCTAATTGTGACAGTTGAGTCCTTAGAATACCTAGTTTGATTGGCTAATTGTGACAGTTGAGTCCTTAGAATACTTGCTAGTTTGACTGCCTAATTGTGATAGTTGAGTCCTTAGAACACCGACTAGTTTTGGCTGGCTAATTGTGACAGTTGAGTCCTTAGAATACCTAGTTTGACTGGCTAATTGTGACCGCTGAGTCCTTAGAATACTGGCTAGTTTTGCCCAATTGTGACCGTTGAGTCCTTAGAACACCGACTAGTTTGGCTGGCTAATTGTGACAGTTGAGTCCTTAGAATGCCGACTAGTCTGGTTGCCTCTTTAAGACATTTGAGTCGTTAGATTACCTACTGGTTTGGCTATGTAAGTGCGACATTTGAGTCATTGGATTATCCACTAGTTTGACCATCTGACTGTGACATTCGAATCATTAGAATGCCTACTAATTTCGCTACCCAATCAAGACATTTGAGTCAGAATGCTCGCTATTTTAGCTACCTGATTGTGTTCATTTCATATTTCATATTTTCAAACAACGGAATCAATATTTTTTGAATGTTCAAAAGAGTCTACGACTAAGGTCATCACATATGAAAAGTAAGATGTCTCCATAATCTCTGACAGAGTCAAATAGAAGCAAGTGAGACAGAGACAAAAACAGAGAGAGAGAGAGAGAGACAGGAGGGAAGAAAGGAGGGAGGGAGAAGAAGAGGGAGGGAGAGAGAGGGGGGAGGGGGAAAAGACAGACAGACAGACAGACAAACCGACAGTCCGACACACAGATAGACCGACCGACTGGAAGGCAGATTCGATTCGCCACGGTTACAAACTGGGTTGACCTCGTACATTGCTCCTTGGTGACGTGTTGTTCTCAACCATAGCATACCAAACACTTTTGTCTTAAAGGAGCTTCATAAACTCTTGGTGAAGCATGATGAGAGTGGAGCAGGGAAGGGGTGGGGTGGGGGGGGGGGGGGGGGGAGGAAACAGTGAGTGAGGGAATGGAGGTGTGGGATTACGGCAAGGTCAGGTTGGGTAAGGCAAGGTAAGGTAAGGTAAGGTTAGGTAAGGTTAGGCTAGGTTAGGTTAGGTTAGGTTGCTTATAGGTCAGCTGACTGCAAAGAGCCATATCAGAGCCGTCACCGCGCTGAAGTCAGTTCACAAATAAAAGAAAATAATAAATGATGATAATAACCATACAACCCTTTAAAATACACCTTCTAAAAACACGCCGGAAACTTCGTTAAAAAAAAAAAAATCTTTCTTCCGTGAAATCTTAGATCAGATGAAAAATGTTGATCTGTTTCAGAAATTCATAGATCACATCAGGTGACACAACGTCTCTGAATTTTTTTTTTTTTTTTTCATGGAGTCTGCTGTAAAGTGTTTATGTCTCGAATCATGCAATCCCCAAGACTCTGTAAGAACATGTTTCACTGTGAGTGGTACATGACGTGGAATGTGCCACAAAGCGTCT
>JADBJO010001713.1:35000-40000 GCA_016801955.1 Conus betulinus | reverse complement strand
AAAAAAAAAAAAAAAAAAAAAACGACTGAAATCATGAATATCCCTGTGTAATTTTGTTAAGTCTGCTTAGTTCCAGAGTCTGATGGTACGTTTAGGGGGTTTTCTTCGAAAGGGTTGAAAGTTGCTCTCTAAGAGAATGTTGTTGTTGCTGTTGCTGCAGCTATTGTTGTTGTTCATCATCACCATCATTATCATTATCATCATCATTATCGTCATCGTCGTCGTCGTTGTAATTGTTGATGTTGTTTGTTGTTGTTGCTGTTGTTGTTGTTGCTGGCTGCTGCTGCTGCTGCTGCTGCTGCTGCTGCTGCTGCTGCTGCTGCTGCTGCTGCTGCTGCTGCTGCTGCTGCTGCTGTTGCTGTTTTAAGGATCTTTACATACCCAATCAAATCAATATCTGAACGGTTTACATTCAACAGCTACATGCACTATACGTCAACCGAAGTAAAAGCAACCAGCACCCTCTACACCCACCGTTCTTCCCGCCCACCCCAACACCACCCCCACCTATTCCCCACCTCTCATACACAAAGCAACCACGAACTGATTCGCAAATATCCCAATGCCCAAAACACATTTCACTCTTTCAAACGACACAATACATTATTTTGTATAACCATTGGAAGGGCACAGGTTTTCAAGTTTGATTTCAAAGATGACAGAGAGGCAGACCATGCAAGTTCATTGGCGAAAAGATTCTAAACGAAAGGGCCTTGACAGACGAAAGAGCTGACCAAACGTTTTGGTGCAGACAGTGGGAATTAACAATTAAAAGTTTCAGATGAAGAACGAATCAGACGCGTTGGAAGGGTACATGTATCACAGAATAGTCAAATATTGAGCAAAGAAAGACTCGATAGGTATATAGCAGAGAGTGGCGTGTTTGTCAAGATAACCTTGCGGAACAGAAAACCAGTGAAGAGAATGTAATAATGATGCGACATGGTCAGATGTTGTGAAGTGAACGAGGTGGGCATTATGACTTTGGACTTCATGAAATCTATGAAAGAGGCAGCGTGGGGACATTGCCAACAGAGCGCTACAATAATCGTGACGAGATTGGCAAACGCGCGAGAGGAGAGTTTGGTGGCATCTTCGGAAAGGAAGTGACGCGTGGATGCTATGCCCCGAAGTTATAGAAAACAAACATGAAAGACATTGCCAACGTGCTGTTGAAAGGAAAGAGTTTGATCACTTGTCACAGCAAGGTTACAAAGAGAAGTAGAGACAGTGATTGGTGAGTCATTGAGATGGGCAGATGACGGACCAGAACGATGAATCAAATACTTTTCAGAACGACAGATGACGGACGACAGATATGAATCAAATACTTCAGATCGACAGATGACGAGGACGAGAGAAGGACGAGAGCGATGAATCATATTTCAGATCGACAGATGAAGGACGAGAGCGATGAATCATATTTCAGATCGACAGATGAAGGACGAGAGCGATGAATCATATTTCAGATCGACAGATGAAGGACGAGAGCGATGAATCATATTTCAGATCGACAGATGAAGGACGAGAGCGATGAATCATATTTCAGATCGACAGATGAAGGACGAGAGCGATGCATCATATTTCAGATCGACAGATGAAGGACGAGAGCGATGCATCATATTTCAGACCAGATCGACAGATGAAGGACGAGAGCGATGAATCATATTTCAGACCGACAGATGAAGGACGAGAGCGATGAGACGATGAAGGACGAGCATATTTCAGACCGACAGATGAAGGACGAGAGCGATGAATCATATTTCAGACCGACAGATGAAGGACGAGAGCGATGAATCATATTTCAGATCGACAGAAGAAGAGGGAGACCGATGACTCAAATAGTTCGGTGGGTTGGAAGAATCAACATGATGTCAGTTTTTCTTTCTCCTGATTGAGTTTCTTGTCCGTCATCCAGGTTTGTTTGTTTGTTTGTGTTCCTTTCTTTCTATATCAGAGACACAGGGCTGAACGCTTAAACTGATTGTGGGAAGATCACACAAAGGTCCCGAAACATAAAGTTGCGTGTTGTCGTTGCAGTCCGTTGTCATACACTATTTTCATCACACACACCAAGTGGAGAAGAAGAAAAAAGATCACAGTGAAATTGTCAAGGACATCCTGAAATCCTTAAAAAAAAAAAAATGGAATTGAAGGCCGCGGCAGTCTTCTTACTAAGGATCTCTGGAAATTCTTCCACACTGGATCTTTGAACGGAATGGTGGATCCTTTTAGGTGGGAAAGTGCGTGTGTGCTTGCGTGCGTGCGTGCGTGCGTGCGTGCGTGCGTGCGTGCGTGCGCGCGCGAGCGCGCGCGCGCGCGCGCGCGCGCGCGTGTGTGTGTGTGTGTGTGTGTGTGTGTGTGTGTGTGTGTGTGTGTGTGTGTGTGTGTGTGCACTGCGGTAACAAATCGGTATACATGTCCCAAGGTGATTATGTTTCCCCATTGTTTCAGAACTGCAACCTGTCTCTTGATGGCATTGCCCAGGTTCCATGTTGTTCATACCCTTCGTGGTGTCAGAGCAGGGTGAAATCATCTACTCTTACGGAGATTTTAATAAAAAAAAAAAGATAATCCTCCGTTACTATCATCCTATGCCAAAGACCTGATAGACAGGAAATACGATTCCCACCTACACATTTTCACGGATGGTTCTGTTTTTAGATTCTTCCGATGTTGGGGCTTCCTTTGTAATACCAGCGCTTAGTATTAGAAAGAAATTCCATATTACGAAAGGATGTTTCTATATTTACAGCAGAGTTATTTGCTATTTTGAAAGCACTAGATTTAATACTTGACATGCCCGTTATACATAGACAAATACTTATACTATCGGACTCAAAATCAGCGCTTACGGCTTTACATTGTCAATCAAAATCTAGTCGTTCAGACTTGGTGTGTGAGATCTTATTTCTCATTCATCAGTTAATAACCCGGGGTATCGATGTAACTCTGTTATGGGTTCCAGGGCACTCTAGTTTACGTGGCAATGATTTAGCTGACTTTTATGCTAAGGAAGCTGCAAGAAATAAATCTGATGTTTTGAATTGTGATATCCTTCTTTCTTCATCTGAAGCTATCCACATTTTGACAAGTTCAATCTGGAACATAAGACAGAAACAATACCTTGAAGATTCAGCTCGGAAGCACAGATGGGATATGACGAAACCAACAAGCAAATGCTGTAGTCCTCCAGGGCCAATCCCAAATCGTAACCTTGTACATAGGCTGCGGGTTAATGGTTGGTTAGGTAGGTATTTAAAATCGGCACCTGCTGCTGTGCATGTGGTCAGACTCTCGATATCCCTCATTTTTTTATTGACTGTACTAGTACAAAAAATCACTTTCAGCCTCTTCATGATAAGATGAAGTCCTTCAAGCTTCCGTTGACTTTGTCAAGTGTTTTTAATCCCCCAGTTATGAGAACGGTTGGAGCCTGGCAATGTTGGCTGTTACTCTCTTTATTAAATCTCATCCACTTGGAAGATATTTTTAATTCTTCCACCGCCCCACCCTCTCCTCACACTGCCTCCCTCCCCCCTAACAGTTTTTTTTGTTGTTGTTGTGTTTTTTTTGTTTTTTTTTAAACCAATTCGCGAATTTTTGAAATGTTAAAATCTTATTCTAGGCATATTCCATATCAGTATGGTTCGGCGTCTAATTTAATTTGCACGTAGAGCAAGGCTTTTTCATACCCCCCCCCCCCCCCCCCCCCCATCCTCCTCCCTCTTCCCCCCTTCCCCAATCCATATACACACCCATAAAGCTGTTCGACTCTTACGAGTAATATGTCAGCCAGTTCCATACTTTAATGATCCTTGACTACCATGTATTGGATATACATGTAGTCACACAGAATTGGTGTTCTGAATACCGGTATATATGGGCTCTCAGTGTGTGTGTGTGTGTGTGTGTGTGTGTGTGTGTGTGTGTGTGTGTGTGTGTGTGTGTGTGTAGTGTATGTATTATCTCGTCTATAGGCTTATTGCTTTGATGTTTGGACAAACGAACGAATGAACGAAGTTTAATGCTGTTAGGCTGTGTAAAAGCCCATTGAGCAAATCGGCGGGATGTACAACAACAAAACACGACTCAATTTCGATTTTATTAACATGGAAACCACAGCAATCCTCCTTTTTTTTCACTTTACGTGACGAAATCATGAACGAGAAAATGTCACTGGTATTCACTGTCAGTTCTGTAGACGACGGTCACCCCAGGTAAAACTGGATCAGTCCGTGGACAGCGTGCAGCCGCCATAGAGCACATGCTTGGGTCTCTGCATGCTTCGTGTTGCCGATGCGTCTTCCTTTCCAAATGCAGGACAATTTAAGACACTCCTCTTATGACATGTGTCTTTTTTTCCTGCTTGTTAAACCAGAAAAAGCGATCGTCTTCCGAACACGGATCGCAGGAATATTCTTGAACGACGTCGTTTTGATTCACACAGCAGCACACTTACATCATCCGTTTGATGGAACACATCCTTCCGAAATACTTTTTGTCTATAGCTTGCTCCAGACTTGTGTCGATGTCCGACTGGTGGATTTCTGGGCCCCTGCTGTTGCACTCCGACGGATCGGGGTGCGAGCACCGAAGTGTATCCTGAATGGGCGTGGATGTGTATGTGCGTGCGCGCGTATGTGTGCGTGTATGCGTGTGTTTATGAGAGTGAATGCATGTGTGTACGAGTGCTCGAGTATGAGTGTGTGTGTGTGTGTGTGTGTGTGTGTGTGTGTGTGTGTGTGTGTGTGTGTGTGTGTGTGCGCGCGCGCGCGCGCGCGTGCGCTGCGCGCGTGTGTGTGTGTGTGTGTGTGTGTGTGCGCGCGGCGCGTGTGTGTGCGCGTGTGTGTGTGGGCGTGTGTATGTCTGTGTGTGAGTGTGTAAGTTTGAGTGTATGTGAGGGTATGGGTGTGTTCGTATTGAGATGCGTGTATTTGTGTATTTATGTAGTGCGTACGTTTGTGTGTGTGCACGCGGGCACGCGCGCCCGTATGTGT
>JADBJO010001713.1:17500-25000 GCA_016801955.1 Conus betulinus | reverse complement strand
TCACACATGGGCCCATGCCCACACATCATACACACACGTGTACATTCACTACACATACATACAACAACAAATGGTAGGTAGGCACTCAAGGTCTGACCAGCGCGTTGGGCTAATGCGTAGGTCAGACATCCACTGAGTCGTAGCCACGAGACCCTCTTCTTCAATTGTCTTACCTTAGTTGTTAATTCATTTATCCATCAGCATCAAATCATGTGTAGTGTGGTCTCAAAACTTAGCGCATGTGGCGTAGCGTATACGGACTAGTCCACACACAGTGACGCCCTCCTTGATGAAACTGAAACTGAAACTGACTAGTTCATACGCAGTGACAGCTCTTCTATGGAAATAAAACTGAAACCTTCCTGAGGCGGTTTCTTTCCCACGCTTGAATGTTAAATGATTTGAAGGCTGAAAACGCTTGAATGTTAAATGATTTGAAAGGCTGAAAACGCTTGAATGTTTAAATGATTTGAAAGGCTGTTAACGCTTGAATGTTAAATGATTTGAAAGGCTGAAAACGCTTGAATGTTAAAAAGATTTCAAAGGCTGAAAAAACGCTTGAATGTTAAATGATTTCAAAGGCTGAAAATACTAGAATGTGAAACGATTTCAAAGGCTGAAAACGCTTAAATGTTAAGTGATTTGAAAGGCTGCAAACAGCTCAGCAGCTCGAAGAACAAAACAACTCTAAAAATGTTTGCTCTTGCTTTTTGGTATGACGTCAACGCGGCTGCTCAGTCTCACATATGCGGAACTTGGAGAATAAAAGCAGCTCAGTCTGCCTGAACTTGGGTGTTTGACTCAATATTGTCTTAGCCATTAATCAAAGGTTTACATGATGCAAATGAAGGGCGAAATCGTGAGCGGTATCGCCAATGAACGACCTGCGTTCAAGCAATATGTCGACATCTTGTTTACAGACGAAGACTGCTGACTTCCTGGACCTGTCTCCTAGCAGCGGTTTGAGACATGTTGGGAGCGACAGCTGGGGGTCATGTCCTCGTTCTCCAGTATGGAGACCACTTCCAAGGTGTGGCTGACCTCTCGCCCGCCATGAATCAGGGGTCAGGCATCCTGTCCCGACATCAAAGTGATCAGTTACCTGACTTTCCACAAATGTCAACGCGCCTGTCAGCCGTCACCAAACCAGACCAGGTACGCGGGCGTTGGGAGGAATAGAGGATTATTGTAGTCACCAACCTCGCGCTCGAGCAATGAACTTTGTGGCAGGTTACAAAATGCCGCTGCGGTATAAGGTGTCGTTTAGTTACATTTTGTACTGTCGATGCGGTATAAGGTGACGTGTAGTGACATTTTGTACTGCAGCTGCGGTATAGAACGTCTCCCCGATACAAAACATCATTTGAGTGATTTCCTCTACCGATGTTGTGGAACAGGATGTCACCCCAATACAAAATATCATTCGGTGATTTCCTGTACCGATGTTCTTGTACAGGATGTCACCCAAATATGACAGAACGTCGCCCAATACAACAGATTTTCACCTCAATACAAAACATCATTTGGTGATTTCTTGTACCGATGTTACAGAACAGAATGTCATCCAAATACAACAGAATGTCACCCAAATACAACAGAATGTCACCCCAATACGACAGAATGTCACCCAAATACAAATATATCATTTGAGTGATGTCCTGTACCGATGTTGCTGAACACAATGTCACCCCATACAACAGAATGTCACCCCAATACAAAGTATCATTTGGTGATTTCCTTCACCAATGTTACAGAACAGAATGTCACAAAAATACAACAGAATGTCACCCCAATTCAACAGAATGTCACCCCCAATACAAAACATCATGTGGTGATTTCCTTTACCAATGTTACAGAACAGAATGTCACAAAAATACAACAGAATGTCACCCCAATTCAACAGAATGTCACCCCAATTCAACAGAATGTCACCCCAATACAAAACATCATGTGGTGATTCCTTTACCAATGTCACAGAGCGGGATGTCACCCCATACAACAGAATGTCGCCCCAATACAACAGAATGTCGCCCCAATACAACAGAATGTCACCCCTATACAAAATATCATCAGGTGATTTCCTGTACCGATGTTGCTGAACATGAAATGCCACCCCAATACAACAGAATGTCGCCCCAATACAACAGGATGCCACCCCAATACAACAGAATGTTGCCCCAATACAACAGAATGTCGCCCCTATACAAAACATCACCAGGCGATTTTCTGCGCAAGTGTCGTGAAACACAATGTGACCCCCCATGCAGTCTGTGACCCCTGGATGACATTCAGGATCAGCAGGCCACAGACAGATGTCTTCCATACAGTGAATTGTCGCCCTCTGTCTATGTTCAGTGTGGGTTTGGGTCCAACTCGTCATCCGCATTGCATGAAGTAGATGTACAGCATGGGGCACAGGCAGTGCGCATGCTCAGTGATTATCCCTGGCGGATTCACACTCACAACTTCAAGAGGGGAGAGAAAAGTGTCAAAATTAAAACTGAAAACAAATTACCCTGACGGCCTAAACGTATGGGACTAGAGCTCAGCTGGTGTCCACGATTCTTACCCTGCTGCCTCTCTCGGAAAAAAACTCTCTGTGTGTGTGTGTGTGTGTGTGTGTGTGTGTGTGTGTGTGTGTGCGCGCGCGCGTGTGTGTGTTGAAAGAATGAAAAGAAGGGGAAAAGAAGGAAAGAGAAATAAATAAAGAAAGAGAACGGAAGAAAGAGAGAGAGAGAAAGGAAAGGAAACAGAAGAAAAATCTTCCAGGTCTGACGACATACACGAGAGATCAATAAATACGTACAGACGATGACGTATGACAAGATAGACGTGAAGGGAAGACTACTAGGTGTTCCAAGGTGACAGTCCTGAAGAAGTCCATCAAAGATGAAAATTTGGCAGAGAACAACTGGTGGTTTTTTGTTTGTTTGTTTGTTTGTTTTGTTTTGTTTTGTGATCAAGTGTAAAATTAACAAGATGCAAAGCATATAAACGTACTCCCAGTTTATCCTGAATACGCGTGATATATTCCATAACGAGGAAAAACTGTCTTGGGCTGGTCTAACCGTCAGTAACGGCTGTTCTGGTAAACATCGGCCATCATCTGTGACCTATAATGAACATACTTACAAACTTTCAGAAAGATCGGCCAAGAACATTCTGAGATTTTCCATAATAAACAGACCTACAAATTTTCAAAAAGATCGACAAAGTGCTTTCTGAGATATTCCATAAAGAAGAAAAAAACTATCACAGGCCGTTATAGCCATTAGTAACGGCTATAACGGTAAACTAAAACATCGGACATCATCCGTAACCCATAGTGAACATACCTGCTAAGTTTCACAAAGAGATCGGACAACTACTTTCGGAGATATTCCATAAAGAAGAAAAACCGTTATAGGCCATTGCAGCCGTTAGTAACGGCTATAACGGTAAACTTGAACATCGGGCATCATTCGTGACCCATAACGAACATACCTACAAATTTTCAGAAAGATCGGCCACGTACTTTCTGAGATATTCCATGAGGAAGGAAAACCGCTATGGGCCGTTACAGCCGTTACTAACGGCAAAATAAAACATCGGGCATCATTCGTGACCCATAATACTTACAAATTTTCAGAAAGATCGGCTAAGTACTTTCTGAGATATTCCATAAAAAGAAAAACCGTTATGGTTGTTATAGCCGTTAGTAAAGGCCATAACGGTAAACTAAAACATCGGGCATGATCCGTCACCCATAATGAACATACCTACAAATTTTCGGAAAGATCGGCCAAGTACTTTCTGAGATATTCCATAACGAAAAAAAAAAACCGTTATGGGCCGTTATAGCTGTTAGTAACGGCTATAACGGTAAACTAAAACATCAGGTATCATCCGTGACCCATAATGAACATACATACAAATTTTCAGAAAGATCGAGAAAGTGCTTTCTGAGATATTCCATAAAGAAGAAAAACTGTTACGGGCCTTTATAGCCGTTAGTAACGGCTATAACGGTAAACTAAAACATCGGGCATCATCCGTGACCCATAATGAACATACCTGCTAATTTTCGCAAAGATCGGCCAAGTACTTTCGGAGGTATTCCATGAAGACGAAAAACCGTCACAGGCCGTTAGTAACAGGTATACGGTAAACTAAAACATCGGGCATTATTCGTGACCCATAATGAACATACCTACAAAGTTTTAGAAAGATCGACCAAGTACTTTCTGAGATATTCCATAAAGAAGAAAGACTGTTACAGGCCGTTACAGCCGTTAGTAACGGTTATAACGGGGAAAACAACATCGGGCATCATCCGTGACCCATAATAAACATACCTGCTAATTTTCACAAATATCGGCCTAGTACTTTCGGAGATATTCCATAAAGAAGAAAAACTGTTACAGCCGTTAGTAACGGCTATATCGGTAAACTAAAACATCGGGCATTATTCGTGACCCATAATAAACATACCTACAAACTTTCAGAAAGATCGGCCAAGTTCTTTCTGAGATATTCCATAAAGAAGAAAAACCGTACAGGCCGTAACAGCCGTTAGTAACGGCTATAACGGGGTAAACTAAAACATCGGGCATCATCCTTGACACGTAATGAATATACCTGCTAATTTTCACAAAGATCGGCCAAGTACTTTCAGAGATATTCCAAAAAGAAAAAAAAAACCATTACAGGCCGTTACAGCGGTTAGTAACGGTTATAACGGTAAACTAAATCATCAGGCATTATTTGTGACCCATATAATAAACGTACCTACAAATTTTCAAAAAGATCGACAGAGTGCTTTCTGAGATATTCCATAAAGAAGAGAAAACTACCACAGGCCGTTATAGCCATTAGTAACGGCTATAACGGTAAACTAAAACAACATCGGACATCATCCCGTAACCCATAGTGAACATACCTGTTAAGTTTCACAAAGATCGGACAACTACTTTCGGAGATATTCCATAAAGAAAGAAGAAAAACGTTATAGGCCATTGCAGCCGTTAGTAACGGCTATAACGGTAAACTTGAACATCGGGCATCATTCGTGACCCATAACGAACATACCTACAAATTTTCAGAAAGATCGGCCACGTACTTTCTGAGATATTCTATGAGGAAGAAAAACCGTTACAGGCCGTTAGTAACGGCTACAACGGTAAACTAAAACATCGGGCATTATTTGTCATCCATAATGAACATACCTACAAATTTTCAGAAAGATCGGCTTAGCACTTTCTGGGATATTCCATAAAGAAGAAAAACCGTTATAGGCCGTTACAGCCGTTTGTAACGTATATAACGGTAAACTAAAACATCAGGCAATATCCGTGACCCATAATGAACATACCTGCTAATTTTCACAAAGATCGGCCAAGTACTTTCGGAGATATTCCAAAAAGAAGAAAAACCGTTACAGGCCGTTACAGCCGTTAGTAACGCTTTATCGGTAAACTAAAACATCGGGCATTATTCGTGACCCATGATGAACATACCTATAAATTTTCACAAAGATCGTTATTAACGGCTATAACGGTGTAAACTAAAACATCGGACATCATCCGTGACCCATAATGTTCATACCTGCATTTTCTCACAAAGATCGGCCCAGTAGTTTTGTCTGGAGCGAGTGGAACACATTTTGACCACGGACACACAGACAGACACACAGACAGACGCACAGACACACAGACAGCATTTCTTCGTTCCCGTTCTAAAGTACTCCCTGTTCTATGAGTACAAAAACAATGAAATTACGGCTACAGGGGGTCGTACACGCTTGTCTTTCAGCCCACCAGATCAGCAAAGAGCAAGGACTCAGGCCCAGAAACATTGGCCTCGTGCGACGTCAAACACCAACGTCATCATCGTCACCATCATCAATATCATCATCGTTATCATCGTTGTCGTCACTGTCGTAGTCAGTTGAGGATGTTGGTGATCTTTCAACGCTGGATTACAGTCTGGCATGTTGAAGACCAGCAATTCCATCAGAATGCCTCATACCATCGTGAAAACTACCACTGGCGTTGTACTGTATCATGTCATACTGTATTACGCTGTGCTGTGTTTGATTGTTTTGTACTGCATTGCATTGTTTGTACTAATTGTATTGTGTTGCATTGTTAAAAAAAAAAAAAAACTATTTATGATGCGAAAAAAAAGTCTCTACAACGGTCAAAGAAAACATAAAAAAAACAAACAAACAAAAAGAATGCAGGTTGCACTGTTGACTTCTCTCTGAAGCCTGCTACGAGCGGTGGTCTGAAGCCGAGAACACTGATGGTGAGGGTGATCAACAATACCTCGCTAGTGATAAGATTCACATCCGATTTTCCCTTCTCCTCTCCCAACTGTCCCCCCCCCCCCCCCCCCCCCCCCCCCCCCCCCCACACACACACACACACAATTTTATCCTTTTCCCTCCTTTCCCCATCCAACTCATTTTTCCCTCAGTCCTCTCAATTCCTCTCCAATCCTTGGGGTGATAAATAAGGCAACACTTCTCGCGCTGTGTTACTGACGCTTGGTTACCTTGAAGTTTATAAGTCACCATGGAATGCTATGAACGTGGAGACCTGTGCCCTGGTTGTCTTGATGTTTATAAGTCACCATGGAATGCTATGAACGTGGAGACCTGTGACCTGGTTGTCTTGATGTTTATGAGTTACCATGGAATGCTATGAACGTGGAGACCTGTGACCTGGTTGTCTTGATGTTTATGAGTTACCATGGAATGCTATGAACGTGGAGACCTGTGACCTGGTTGTCTTGATGTTTATAAGTCACCATGGAATGCTATGAACGTGGAGACCTGTGACCTGGTTGTCTTGATGTTTATGAGTTACCATGGAATGCTATGAACGTGGAGACCTGTGACCTGGTTGTCTTGATGTTTATGAGTTACCATGGAATGCTATGAACGTGGAGACCTGTGACCTGGTTGTCTTGATGTTTATGAGTTACCATGGAATGCTATGAACGTGGAGACCTGTGACCTGGTTGTCTTGATGTTTATAAGTCACCATGGAATGCTATGAACGTGGAGACCTGTGACCTGGTTGTCTTGATGTTTATGAGTTACCATGGAATGCTATGAACGTGAAGGCCTGTGAAAGAAAAGAAAAAAAAAAAAATATCCATCAATCATTATGTCCATTGGGAACGTTTCATAAGCCGTGGCGTAGTGTTCTCACTTTTTATAAGATACTTTTTGTTACTATTACATTTTTGTAAATACAATTTTGTTTGAACAAAGATAATGTGTAGTGCTTTGGGGGAAAAAAGGTCAACATTTCAGATCATGCTGAGCTTGGAGTGTATGCTACATTCTCTCTGTTTCAATCAAAAGTTGAAGGAAGTTCAGCAGTGATCTAATGCTTTGGAAGAAAATTTTTCAAGGCAACCAAGGAAACAGATGGGCAGGTTACAGTAGTGAGCATCAAATGTAATTCAATTGATAATAGACTGATCGCCCTTCGCCCTTCAAAAAAAAAAAAA
>JADBJO010001713.1:7500-15000 GCA_016801955.1 Conus betulinus | reverse complement strand
GAGAGAGAGAGAGAGAGAGAGAGAGAGAGAGGAAAGAAAACTTTGCAAACACTTTTTCTATTAAAAAAAATGAGACGTGAAGGACGTCAATGAAAGGTGGAAAGGTGAAGAGTATGTCATCAGAAGACATAGAGAACGGATAAGTTAGGAACACAAGAGAACATTCACATAATATTTAAAGATTACTTGTGCTTGAATCCATAAAAATAATTTTTGAAAATGTATAAAGAAAGGTTATGTTATTATTAGTCACACTGTTTAGGAAGTTTCGCATCAGATATGAGAAGTATGTGTCTTTTGAAAACATTTAGATTTGAATTCACGTTAGATGAAGACAATACACAAACAACCACCGGAATGAATGAAGCTAGATTGAAAAAGATCAATCCTCGGTAGGGGTATCTTAACCTTTCTGACATTGCGAATCAGGTTCGTTTCGAATCTATTTTTCAGAGTTGGTGGTGCATTGTTGAACATTATCTTAAACATGAAAATTGCTTTGTTATAAGTGAGTTTCCATTTCAGAGGCGAAATGTCGAAACATTTATAATCAGAGGGACTTACAATTGTAGATTTGAGAAGAATAAGTTTAACAGTCCGTCTATGAAGACTGAAGAGTGGTTTTAATACGTTATGACTGGCCGATTCCCACAACGTAGAAGAGTTATTCAAATGAGATTCAATGTACGAAGTAAACAGCAGCTTACGACCATGTTGATATAAGAAATGTTTTAGTTTTGAAAGCTGGTGAATCTTTTGAGACAGAAGTTTGCAGGGCATTGTGACATGAGAAGACCATGACAAATTATTGTCTTCAATAACACCAAGGACTTTATGTTGATCACCTCTTCAACTACTCATTATTTATACAAAGAGTCAGGGAATTATAAGAAATATTTGACGCTTTTGCCTAGTGGTTATTATCAAGTACTTTATTTTCTGAGGATGGAGACACACATGTGATTGAGTTCAGACCACATGATTAATTTGTTTATACTTTCTTGTAAAGCGGCAAATATATTTTCTTTTTTTATGACTATGTCATCAGCGAACATTTCACATAAAATATCAATGAAAAGAGGTAAAGCATTCATATATGATTATGGAAAATAAGATAGGTCCGAGTACTGGTCATTGAGGCACACCATGACTAATAGGTAATGTAGGAGATACAGATTCATTTACTGAAACTTTTTGCTTTCTTTCAAACAGAAATGAAGACATGAGTTCTAACGATATCTCCAATAAGTTATATATCTTTAGCTTTTTAAGAAGATTGCGATCAATAACATCAAAAGCTTTTAGAAAACCTACCTTGAGAACACCTGTAATTCTGTCGTTATTTATATTAGTAAGCCATTGATCAACTAGGTTTGTCAATGCCGTTACGTTTGGCAGGAGTGGTTAGCCCTAAAACCTGATTGGTTTTGATGAAATGAATTGAAAATTGAAGTGATCTAGAACACGTTTATTTATATGGTTTTCCAATGGTTTAGCGAGTACAAACAGAATAGAAATGGGCCTGTAATTTGATGGATCGATGTGATCACCTGTTTTGTGGATGGGTATTACTCTATCAACTTTAAAAAGCGTTGGGGAAATTTTTAGTAATGCAGATATTGTATATATAAATAAGTGTTTCAGCAATTACAGGGGCTGACAGTTTGAAAAATTTCCCGTCAATGCCATCAAGCAGAGAGAGAGAGAGAGAGAGAGAGAGAGAGAGAGAGAGAGTAGTTTCGTGTTGATCATTCTTTATATTAGCAAATCTAACTTTAGATAAAATTAGAGGGATGACATCAAATGAATTACACACACACACACACACACACACACACACACACACACACACACACACACACACACACATGCAGGCTTACGAATTTTAGATTTTGGCTTCCTCTGATGGCAAGGTCGTACGCTAGCGCAATTTTCAAAGATGTTCATAAAGAAGACACAAAGGAAGCATCTTTAATTAAAGTATTTCTACTTCGCATGGGAAACAAATTGTGGAGATTAATTGCAGTCTGGTCCTTTCACACAATATGACAGTAATAGCAACGGAAGATCTTACACAAGTCTCTCTCTCTCTCTCTCTCTCTCTCTCTCTCTCTCTCTCTCTCTCTCTCTCTGCATACACACACACACACACACACACACACACACACATATATATATATATATGTATGTATATATACATATATATAGTGGTGAACAATAAGTCGTAACGCCGCCCATAGAATTGCATTATTCGCCTCTCCATCCCTGGGAATAAATACTGAGCAGAGCACGTAAAAGTGAAGTAAATCAACCACAGGTCCCTTAAATTCTTCATACTTACTAAAGCAAAGTTCGTGGGTGTCAGTGTACTCACTAGCTCAATTCTGAATTTAGACAAGAATAAATCTAAATAATTCGGTCCAGAACAAAAAAAAAACAAAAAAACGACATTAAAACAACACAACCTGCCTTCAAGGCAAATAGCGGTGTTGAGTGCGACGTTATTTTGTTCGTCACAGCGCCTAAAAAGATGCTGCTGCCTTGTCAGCGTAAAGCAGGGCTCAAAGAATATAATGCCGTGGGAGTTGACACTTTAAGAGGGTGCAATGGGGGGAAGGGGGGAGCATGGAGGAGGGGAGGTGGAATACAGATGAATTGTAAGAGAACACATTTGAACGACACTTCAAAGCCACGCCGTTGAAATCCCTAATTCTTCGGCGATGTCATCTTCCTCGCCGATGTCATTTATTTGCACGGTCAAATGGAGAAAGATCCTGGAGAGAACAAAGAGCATTTGTTGCTCATTTCATTTGCTGTGAACGGTCCAGTTCTCATGGAGAAGACAAAAAACAGTGTCGTCCACTGGGACAGCAAAAAAAAAATGATCAAATGTCCGGCATTCGGCATTTGTGACCACGATTTCTTCTGCAGATGCTGGTATGTACACATATAGCTACTGAAGGGTTTACATATTTATATATATTTTCTTCATTTTTATGTACCAATTTTCTTCAACGCCCCCACTCCCCCCCCCCCCCCCCCCCCCCCCCCCCTCCCCCCTTTTTTTTAAGGTTCAAATCTTTGCCAAGTCATTATTATAATGACGGAAGAATTGTTAGCCTGCACTTGTTTTCACCCACTACTTAATTGTTCAGCATTACACTGTTTGGTCAGTCAGTGGGAGATGGCATCTCTTAGGAGATCCAAGTAAAGTTTGTTTTGCACAATTCTTAGCCGCTGACAATGTTCGGGTTACTGAAGGGCAGAGCTGACCACTCAGACTGTTTCATTTTTTTTTTTTATCTCCCTTGCATCCTTAAATGGATCCTCAAGCATAGGCTCAAAGACTGTCCCCTATATTTTATACTGTTTGCATAATCTTGTTAGTTTTTCAGCAACTTTCTTCCTTTCCATATTTTTGTTTTGTTTCATTCACCACCCTTCGCTGGCTGCTTTGGGGGTGCTGTTGGATTCTTTTTTTAACCCTTGGTGTGAGAACACCACAGAATTATGGACTGTGGTGTGTCTCTATTTGACGCCAAAAGGACAGACACAAGCAATTGTGTCTCCTTGATGAGTCCGATTCAGCGAACGAAAAGCCAAGCAACACAATAAAACCTAGGAACCGGCAACATAAGAAAGCCTAGCAACAAGCAACACAATAAAGCCTAGGAACCAGCAACATAATAGATGTTTCTCCAAAAAAGAGAGTAAGATGATTTTCTCATGCACTTGGTGAAAAATTTTCGTATTTAAATTATATATACCTAATTTTATATTTGCGTTTTCTTCAACCTTCTCACTCTCCTTTCCACACTTTGTTTTTTTTTTAAAGTTCGAAACTTTGCCCCATCATCATCATCATCATCATTATTATAATAACGGAAGAATTAATTATCTGTATTTGTTTCTCTCACTCACTATTTAGCTGTTTATATGTAATATTTTTACCGGCTATGAACTTCAGCTAGGTTAAGATAAACGTTTGCCGACTCATCATGTTGACTCTAAATATTGCATTAGGAGAATCCCTTAACGATTCAAACTGCTCGGTTGGCAACCTCAGAGATTTCATTGAGTGGTAGTGGGTCTGGATCTTTGATCGTAACGTAGATTGCAGAACAGACATGCTCATGTTGGTTGATACCCATGGAGTATATAGTGTACACTGATTAACACACTATGCGAAACATACTGACTGAGATACTTGGAGAGTCTTGTTTCGTGCACTTGCGAAGTTCGCTCTTTGTAACGTCTTTTGTTCAGATGTTTGTCGGAAAGTGACGAGTCTTGTGTTTTTGAACTAAGCGCTTCTTTGCACCTTGTGTTTATTTAATAAGTGTTATAATGAGGATGACGATAATAATGATGATAGTGATAACAATATATATGATCCTAACATTGATATATAGCGCCTTGCCAAAGGTTCTAGACGCTGACATTCCGCACTCTCGTGTACACAACGAGATGCCTACCTTGGTACCCTGCTGAAGACCTGCCTGCTGGCGCTTCATTCAGTCGTTTCCAGTGTCGTCCAGTCAATATCGTTCACTCAAATTCGTTACTTTCTTCCTTTTTTTTTTTCAATTCTCACGCAGTGTGCGTGCTATATAAAACGTTTCATCAATACCAACGGCCAAAAGTTGATGATGGGATTTTACGTGTGTGCAAGATGTTATGCGTGCGTTCACATACTGAACCTCGGTTTACAGTCTCATTGGAAGGACTATTTGGGAAATGGAGTGAGATCCATATTATTACTCAGAGGGATCTACCCCCCCCCCCCCCCCCCCCCCCCCCCCCCTCCCCTTCCTCCTGTACAAAAACGGCCCGGCGGAGATTCGAACCCGTAACCCCATGATAACCAAGATTACGAGTCTGGCGTTCCAGCAACTTAGCTATTCTGAGCTGTGTTGAATTGCATTTTGGCTCAAAGTAGAAGAGACAAAATGAAAATAAACCATGTGTACAGGCTTTCTTGTCTAGATAACTGCTTGTTATGATTTCATGTCAAACATTCCTAAGACGCTGGAAGAGTGAGGAATATGGGGTGTTGAAGGGTAGAGAGGGGGTGGTGGTGGTGGTGGGGGGGGGGGGGGGGGGGGTAGGGAGTAGGGGGGGGCTAATATCAGGTGGGAGGGAGGGAAGATCCCTTCAGAGATGATTCTCAGTCTGGTTCAGTATCAATGAACACACGTTGTCATCACTAAGGTACTTCATAGATGGTGTCTTGTGGCCGCTTTACGGGAGCCACAGAGGAGAGCCGATTGAGGACCAAAAATGGATATGCAGCCTAAGGAAGACTTGGCAAGAACTCCAATCACGGATGCTACCTCTGCTGCACACTCCATACACACCAAGAGACTCTTGTACTGTGAGCTGCAACAAGGAAAGCGTCCCCATGGATGTCAGAAGAAACGCTTCAGAGACATTCTCAAAACCTCCTTGAAAGTGTTTAACATCAACCCTGACACACGGAAACAAACTGCTGTGGATCGAACTAGATGGCGTTACTCACTCCACAGAGGTGCCAGTTTATGTGAGGAAAGGAAGAGAGCCTCAGGGGCAACAAAAGAAAAACAGGCAACGAAATCCTGCACCAGCAATCAAGGAGAGGTCTCCCACATTGCCAGGCCAAGCTGTCACCACACATTCCGTGCACGCATTGGCTTGATCAGCTACCTGCATATCCACAAATCATTTCACCACCACCACCCAAATATCTCCCCCTCCTCCCCCCCCCCCCCCCCCCCTCCCTCCCCTCCCACTTCTTCAACCTCTAGATGACTGAAGTGGTCCTCGTACATTCGACGGACCACATGTATCAATGGACATGCGTTGACTAAGGTGCTTCAGAGATGGAGTGTTGTGGATGCTGAGTCAGACCAGATGATGCTGATCCTCAGTGCTTTCAGGTCTTGCTTTTCATGTGCTGAAGCACAAACACACGATTATACTACTCTACTCATGACTGTAATCACATTTAAAAAAATCACAAACCTCTTACATGATGCAAATAATAACAAATACACACATATCTATTTACAAGCTACACATTTCTTGTGTTTGTTAAATCCAGAACACTTTACAAGGTCATCAGCAAATTCTTTAACTGTATATAACAAATACACCCATATTTATATACAAACAACACTTTTTTTTTTTTGCTTCTTAAATTGAGAACATTTTACAAGGCCCATCAGCTAATATTTTTTAACTGTACACAACAAATACACACATATCTATTTACAAACTACACGTTTCGTTTGCTTGTTAAATTCAGAACATTTTACAAGGTCAACCAGCTGGTGTTCTTGGACTGTGCTTTGAATCCTGTCCTGTGTTCATCTGTGATCCTTCCCTCCATCAATCCTTTTCCCTGCTACACACTATCCAACTTTCCCTGTCCTCTTGCACCTCCCTCCTCAACACGTTTCCCCTCTTTATTTTAATGATCATATTCGAACAGTGTGAAAATGACCTTAATCGGATGTCTATAATCACGTATTTGTGTCACGAGACATTCGATAAAATTCTGTCCAAATATCATCCCAAAATGATAACAATAGCAACAATGACTATGATAAAGATAATGGGAATAATAATGATAATGGGAATAATAATGATAATAATAATTATATTATCATCATAACAACAATCATAATGATAATAATTATTATTATCATCATCATAACAACAATCATAATCATAATGATAATAATGGCAGTAACCATGTATATATCACATGATTTTATGTCTTTTCCCCCCGTGCCACAATGGAGGTCTCTCAGCAGTTCCTTGCTTCAGCAGTTCCTTGCTTCTGCATGGTCTGGCATGGTCTGACACCGCATACTGCATGTACCCTCTTGCCCGGTGAATCTGACACGCCAGAGAGCTTTGAGGCAGGATTCTCCATCAAATCACTTTGTATAATCCTTGTGAGCGTTTTGAGGCGTAGTATAAATTTGAGCTATGTTAAACATATAATAGATCAAAGAAACCCTCGCCTCCCAATTAGTTCACTCGGCTTTCTTGTTTGTTCTAGTTTTTTGTTTTTTTGTTTTGTTTTGTTTTGTTTTTGTTTTTGTTGTTTTTGTTTTGTTTTGTTTTTGTTTTTTTCTAGCGATTTCTACCGAAAACATCCTGTGCAGTGTAAAAATAAATGAGCTGCCCCAGAACTAAAGTCACATTTCAGGCCTTCCCATTTACCCGTGACCCCATCTTAGCACCAGATTGTCCCCCCCCCCCCCCCCCCCCCCCCCCCCCCCCCCCCCCCCCCCCCCCCCCCCCAAATAACACTCCTTTCATTTCAATCTGTCTGCTTGAAACCACGAACAGTGTTGCCGTTTGTCAATTTGGTTAACCAATTAGAGTGGGGAAAAAAGGTTTCTTTGAAGAGCGTACCGGATAACGATCTGAATACTGATTGTCGGCATCAAGGGCGCACTGTGTCACACTTATGTTCTTACATTTTCTCTGTCGAATTGTGCCGTTAATCTG
>JADBJO010001713.1:0-2500 GCA_016801955.1 Conus betulinus | reverse complement strand
GGAGTCGGAACACAGGGCAAGGGTGTGTGCACTTCATCTGAAGAGGTCGAACCGACCCGGTCAACTAATCAGCGCTAATGTAGTTTGATATGGGGTAAGCTGCACATTCATTTTTTTCCTTTCAAATCCGCTTGAATCAATGAATGCTTGAAATATAATCGTATTTTCTTTGTCCGCGATCACTACAAAATTCTGAAACAAATATTTTAGCTTAGGCTACAAATTCTTACAAATTCAGATCCGATGGTCAGCATATATTATTATTGATCGTAGAGCAGTCCTTTTCACCTCGCACGCACACCATACTCACCCTGTGTCGTGATGTTTAACCATGCCATTCTTTTATCTCAGCACATCGTCGCCGCAACGCTGATTTATTATTTACATGCTGATATGTGAAATGTTGGGCGAAAGATGTCTGAATGCTGAACTGATATAACGTAGTGTTGAAGCTATTCTTATTATTATGTGAGATTACATGAAAATGAAAATGACGTGCATTCTTAAAAGAAAAGGAAAAAGGAATGTAATTGCAAATGTGAAAATGCAGTAATGTCGAGATGCATCTCGTGCTGAGAATATTGTATAAAATGTTAAGATGCAGAGACGTCGAGAATTTTCTTGTGAAACCTAGGCATTTAAGAAGGAAATGTTAAAAAGGAATATTGGTATAAAGTAAATTTTTTCGCATAATGAGAAATGGAAATCATAGCGCAAGATAGTGTAATTGTAAAAGTGTGACTGTAGTGTGATTGGTGTCCAGGGAATTGTTCTATAGATCGAGGATTTGGACAATTCGTCATTTGCAGGTTTCCTGTTTGCTTTGTTCCTTTCGTGTCGTCATTCATCCGTCTACAATCACCAATTCCAAGTCCACATCAATAGCAGAGACGAGGCCAATCTGGAGTGCTGGAGGAGACGGTGTGACACAGATGATCCCTCCATGGAACATCATCAAGACACAAGCTAAGACCCCTCTATTTCTTGGAAAAACACCACATCGCATGCAACGAATAACAGCTGCTCAAAAACAATTTCATGGGCTTAATTGATGAACACCTTCACTTCAGAAATCAGAACAGTCAAATCAAATGACAATCAATGTCAATACTTAGTATGGCCGCCATTAGCGCCGATACAAGCTAGACATCTCTGTTTCATAGAGTCCACAAGCCTCCTGAGAGTCAGCTGGGGGATGTTGTTCCACTCCTGCTGCAAGAAGTCGAAGAGCTGGCCAGGTTCACTGCTGGAGTGGTTCTCATGAAGTACGCGCCCCAGGACGTCCCAGGCGTGCTAGATCGGGTTCAGGTCGGGCGAGGACGCTGGCCAGTCAAGGCGGTTGACCTGCTGCTCCTCCAAGAAGACGTTTACCACCCTGGCACAGTGGGGATGGGCGTTGTCATCCTGGAGGATGGCGTCAGGGCCCAGGGCCTTGCAGGGCAGGCAGGACCAGAGGCTGAAGAATGTTGTCCCTGTACCCCACACCAGTTAGGTTGCCTTCAACTCGGTACAGGGGGTTTCTGAAGTTCCTTCCTATGCCACCCCACACCATGATAGACCCCCCCTGCCAATACCGGTCCCGTTCGATTACGTTGGCTTCTTGGTAGCGTTCCCCCGTCCACCTCCAGACACGTATGCGACCATCGTGGAAGAGCTGAGAGCAAAACGCGACTCGTCAGAAAACATCACCCCCGGGCCCAATGCTGCCTCATCCAGGCCACATGAGCTCGGCACCAGGTCAGTCGCGCCCCCAACAGTGAGTCGCCGTCAGCACAGGTCGAACAGCTGGCCGTCTGCTCGGAGGTTAACTTCTCTCAGGCGGTTCCGAACAGTTTGGTCAGAAATGTTGACGTTCGCTGCAGCACGCAGTTGTCGCCTGAGGTTGTTTGCAGTGTGGCAGTTCTTTGTCTTCAGCGCCGTCAGAACCAGCAGTCTGTCCTGCTGTCTGGTGGTGGACCTGGGCTAGGCCAGACCAGACCGTCTTCATTCAGCAGTACTACCGGTGGCATTGAAGCGGGTCACAAAGTCTTTGGATGACAGCATGATGCACTTGAAGGCGACGACCAACTTCTCTGACGCCTACACCTTCTTGAAGCCAAGCAACAGCCCTTCCCCGGTCAGTGTCATTTAATCTCCGTCTTGGTGGGCATGGTTAAAAACCCCCCCCCCTAAAAAGCGGCTTTTTTTTTTATACCCACTGGTCAGCAAAACTGGTTGCCATGTGTTCCGTAAAGGCACGACTTGCACGTGCAATGCGGTTTGCAGTCAGCCCAACTCTGCTGCCTCAGCTATGCGCTCGCAAACCGCGACCCATGTTTTCGTGATTTCGGTGTTCCTTTTGTGAACTCGTTCAACCCACTAGACTCAGATTCAACTGACACATGCCAAAACCAGTTTTGCATTGAAGCAGTTGTCACACTTTCAGTGCGAAAAATTGGACAAAAGCTTTGAATTCTATACAGTACGATGCGTTATCTAAACCATATGAAAAATGCAGGTG
>JADBJO010001712.1:385000-386695 GCA_016801955.1 Conus betulinus | reverse complement strand
ACATGGGGTAAATGTATTTCTTTGTTTTACAACTAAAACAAAAAACAGCGATATGAAATAAAGAAACAAACCAGCCCTTCATGCATCTGGTAGCAACCAACGCAACTTATATCAACAAAATCCTCTGTCTCTGCCTTTCCTCCCTGTCTCCCTTTCTTCTCCCTCTTACACACACACACACACACACAACCTACACACGCGCGCACACGCAGGCACCTCCCCCCCACCTCACACACACACATACACACACTCATACATATCCGGAATCCAACTTAAAGTTTTCGAGCAACAGCAAGACATCAGTGCATTGATTTACCTTTCGTAGGTCACCTTTACACTTTACGTTCAAAGCTTCTGAACGGAATTTCATTATGGAATTTAACATGGCATCGGCTTCTTATGGCAAGCAAAGGAATCATATCTTTTCTTGCAGCAAACCTTCCAAAAAAAAAAAAAAAAAAAAAAAAGAAGACTGCACATCTGCTCCTAACAATGTCAAAAGCGTTGCAGTAAAAAAAAACAAAATACATTTCATCACCAAGTTCATAATGATAGGACAAATGGTTTCTGTGGACGTACCCATTGGAACCATTCCTTGGTTGCGCCAAAAGCTAGCGTTCATAGTCTAAATCAAGCATTATTACTATGATGCCATTTATTCATGATAACACATTAATACTCTTCAACCTGAAATATATTTCAAATGAGAACACCCAATCATATTTTACTTTGGTGTCATACCTGGACGCAAATTGGGTTTAGAAGTGTTAATTAATGTGCTTTTAAAGTCTAAGAGAAACTACATAGCTTTTGCTTGGGTTCCCAGCCATGTGGGCATTCGAGGCAACGAGGTGGTCGATCAACTTGCCAAGAGTGCCACAAAGGAAACGTTGAGCAGGTTGTCTATTCCTCACATTGATCTCAAAACCCCAAACACAGGCTTATGTCAAAGGCCTCTGGCGAGAGAAATGGAACTCGCAGACGGATAACAAACTACTTACAATCCGTCCAGACCTGAAAGAGTTTTCACCATGTTCCAGAGGCGGCCCGTAAAGATGAAACAGTCTTCTGCCATTTGCACACTGGCCCACTCGATTTATGTCCATTCTTATCTTTTAAAAAAGTGACGAAGCTCCGTGGTGCATTCCATGTCATGTTCCACTCGCAGTGAGACATATTCTTTTACCAATGTTGGGACTTGCACGATGTGAGACATAAACACTTTACAGCAGACTCCATGAAAACTTTGTTTCAGATATGTCCCACCTGACGTGATCTGTGAGTTTCTAATGGAGATGAACATTTTACATCCGATCTAACATTTTACGGAAGAAAGATTTTTTAACAAAGTTTCTGAAGAAGGTGTATTTTAAGGAGATGCGTGGTTTTTTTTTTTGGTTGATGACTTGTGAGTAGATTTTAACGTGTGACAGCCCTGATATGTCCCTTTTGCGGTTGGCTGGACTATAAGCAACATTACTTTATCTTAGCTTACCTAAAAGAAACTGTTGTTCATGGCCAAAGCCCTGGCACATCAATACCATTCCAAAGCAATTTTACGAAAAAAAAAAAAAAAAAAAAAAAAGAAAAATTAACATAAATCGCCCAGTGTTCATATCCCTATTCCATTTGATCAGCAATTATAGTATTCTAGTTTGTGGCAGTTTTTAATAATTTCATTCAACATTTAACACA
>JADBJO010001712.1:370000-372500 GCA_016801955.1 Conus betulinus | reverse complement strand
CACACACACACACACACACACACACACACACACACACACACACACACACACACACACACACACACACACACACACACACAGCACGCACTCACACACACACACGAGAAGACCAGTCTCCTATCCTGTGATGAGGTGAACGTTACTATTCTCCCGTCACGAGATCAGAACTAATCCCCTGTTCCTTCTTCTGTTCATTCGTATGGACAAATCACATGGAACTGCTTTCTACTTTGTGTTCTATCTGTTAAGACAGACAGAAACAGAGGTATGGGAAGCAGGCGGGAAGGGGGGAGAGGAGAGAGAGAGAGAGAGAGAGAGAGAGAGAGAGAGAGAGAGAGAGAGAGAGAGAGAGAGAATTTGAAAACTCAGGATTGGTCTAGAAGTTTAAGAAGAAAACCGTTTCAAAAGACATACATTCAGATGAAGATTCACAACTTTCTTGATCCACATTTTCCCCATCCTCAAATGGCCACGTCCCAAAGGAAAGCAAGCAGCAAACGAAGCGAGTTAGTGGCTAACCGACAGAGAGAAAACGTGTCAAGTCCGCAATGCAAATGTGATAATGGAACAGTTCCAGAAAGGTCAGCTTGCACAGGCAGACGCACGTAAGCTAAGTTCGTCCACAGGTTCACAACAACTACACACGCACACGTACGCTCGCGCACATGCACACACACACACACACACACACACACACACACACACACACACACACAGAGAGAGAGCTTTTAGGGAAAAGGCACCGTCTTCGAGGATCGGAAGAGAGGACGGGGAAGGGAAGAAATGGCTTCATAAGAGAAATGTATGGGATGTAGGTGACTAGGGGACCCCACTCAGCCACAGGAAGGGAAGCCAGACAGCAGGGGAGAGAAGCCAGACAGCAGGGGAGAGAAGCCAGATAGCAGGGGAGAGAAGCCAGACAGCAGGGGAGAGAGAAGCCAGAGAGAAAGAGCGAGACGCCACAGAGGCCGAGCCAGAGGTCGGAGTAAGCAGTTAATCAGAGAAGAGACGTGTTGAAGACTGCAGACGCCGGCTGTCCGCGACTTTGTCTCGTCTTTGCCGGATACTGTTTAATCTCTGCGCTGTCGTTGACATTTCAGTACAGGTCCCACTGGAAGTGCTTCGTGTACTCAATCACACCACTGATCAGCGCATCCACTGGGAAGTACACATCCACCAGGTGGATCATTTCAACTGCATCAACCAAGTGGATTGAAACACACCTGACACAACTCGGATACATCTTATATTTGGGAAGAGATTATCCGTGTTCTTAAAATTTACCATCCTATCTATATCACTCCCCCACCCCACCCTCCAAGTTTCCATCTCGTCCCCCTTTATCATCAGCATAGCACAGATACATGGCCAAAACATTACTACGACGACAACAACAACAACAACTACTACTACTACTACTGCTACTACTACTACTACTACTACTACTACTACTACTACTACTACTACGACGACGACGACGACGACAACTACTACTACCACTTCTTCTACTAAGATTATCACAATCATGATTATTCTTATAACTGCTATCGCTGTTATCATTGTTGTTGCTATTTCTATTACTACGGCTTAAAAATTACTATTGTTGTTATTATAGTTATTATGTTTACTATAATAATCATCATCACCAATGTCAACATCAACACTTTCCTCATTCATATTACATGATGAACTTTATTCCATGTATATTTTCTAAAATTCTATGCATTTTGTATATTTCATCATTATGATTCTGGTTATCATTATAACCGTTGGTGTATTTCTTAGATTCTGTCTCATCATCTTTCTCCATTTTCTGTATCGTCCTTAATCTCTTTCATCTTCTCTTTCTCTTCTCTTCTCCTCCCCCTCCTTAACATCATCATCATCATCATTATCATTATTATCATCATCATTGTTATTATTCTTGCTATCATAACCATGTTCTTGTAACTATCCTCACTCCTCTTCTTTCTCTGCTATTAGAATAGTTCTTACTACAACTATATTATTCATTATTGTTAGCATTATTCTTATCATTATTATGACTATACCACCACCACTACTATCATTGTCATTTTCATTATTATTTTACGATCTGCATTAATGTTGTATTGACCCGTCTCGTCTCCCCTGTGGCCTTTTTCCCTTCCATGGCTTTTACTGGTTGCCCAAGACAAAATTTCTGCAAATTTGAAGACGAAATAGGTCGAGCAGCTATTGTTTGGAATGCAGTTTGTTTTTTTTTCATTTGGCTTTGCAGGAGTTCAGTTTTGTCCTTGTTTCAATTGTCCATTAGCAGCTACCCTACTTTGAAGCCATCAAACTTTCAGACGTTTAACACGATTACGAAAAATTAAAAAAAAAAAAAAAAACCGTTTGATCAAGTTTTTCTAGTTTGTTTACAACCGGAAGTTTTGATTTCTAATCAGATCTCCCCCAAAGGCGTGCGTTTTTGATAAGAAAAAAAAAAACAACAAAAAACCCTGGAGCCATTGCTTCC
>JADBJO010001712.1:345000-362500 GCA_016801955.1 Conus betulinus | reverse complement strand
GTGCAGACCGGAGGACGTGCGTTTTTCCACCTGTGTGGCCTTGAAGGTACGTTTCCTAAAAGTACAGGTGACACTGGCACACCTGGAGTAGTCTGGTGTCATTCCAGGCTCAGTGCTAACGCGTAGGAGGACTGGAGAGCTGAGGAAACACAATGGCCGGAGTTACATCCATAGGCCACAAAAAAGAAGCAGGGTTTATATCTCATTCTGGCTACATTGCTCTTCCCCAAAAGACACATGCACAGAAACAGACAGAACAGAAACACAACACACCACACACACACACACACACACCGCACACACGGTTTTCAATTCTTCAGCATCAGAGAGAGAGAGAGAGAGAGAGAGAGAGAGAGAGGAGAGAGTGAGAGAGAGAACGAGAGAGAGAGAGAGAAAGAGACAGAATTTTTTCCCCTCCATTTTTTTTTTTTTGGAGAAAGATACTTGGAGAGATAAGAAGGCAAGACCTGGAGAGAGGAGAGAGACAGAGAGAGAGAGAGGAGAGAGAAGTAGGAGAAAGAGAGAGAGAGAGAGAGAGAGAGAAGAGAGAAACACAGAGAGAGAGACCCAGAGAGAACAGAGACAGAGAACCAGGAGAGAGAGAGTGGGAGAGTAGAGAGAGAGAGAGAGAGAAGAGAGAGAGAGGTTGGAGAGAGGGAGAGAGAGAGAAGAGAGAGAGAGAGAGAGCATAGACAGAGAGAAGGAGAGAGGAGAACAGAAACAGAGAAGACAGGTGGAGGAGAGAGACAGAGACAGAAAGAGAGAAGAGGAGAGAGAGAGGGAGAGAGGGGACAGAGAGAGAAACAGAGACCAGAGAGAGAGAGATGAGAGGGCAGAGACAGAGAGAGAGAGAGGAGAGAGAGAGAGAGAGAGAAAGAGAGAGAGAGAGAGAGAGAGAGAGAGAGAAAGCATCAAGGAACCAGGCGAGACGTTACAAACCTTGAAATCAGAATGGTCATCCTGTGCTTCTTGTATTGTTTAAGAGCCCCCCTCCCCCCTCCCGCCCACCCTGCAATGACCAGCTTCCAAAACGGCTCCAATCTTCGAGATTGCCACTCACACTCATTACGTCCTCCCCTCTTCCAGCCCCTCGAACACCTTCCGCCTGTCCATTGTCACCCTTCACCCCACCTCTCCCTCCCTCAAACTCCCAGATGCCAGGACATCTGTCCCAGTTCCCTCTCGGACTCCCCCGTTCTGCCCCTCTTCCCTCTTCTAGTTGTTGTTGTTGTGTTATTGTCGTACCCTGCTAAAAGACTCCAGGGGTCATCCGAACAGCCGAAGTACTTGAACACTACGGTACAAGTGCATCACCTGGGGATGAGAACATAACGTGTGTGACCGTTTTTGATTACCCCGCCACGTGGGCAGCCACACTCCGACTTCGGGGGATTTTGGACACTAATAATGTTATGCTAGCAGCCTGTCACAACTGAAGACAATCCCCGCATAACTATGCAGAGCACAACATTTTGATGTCGCCTTGGCGTTCTAGCCTATGTCAGTTGGTCTGACGCAGCCTTAAGACAAGGCGGACCCACTTTTAGTGATTACTTTCCTCCATTATGGAGCACGCCTTTTCCACTCCCTTTGCCAGCAACACCCAGCTGATGCTATTGACGACTGGCAGGCATGCATTGTGGTTTCCGGTGACTTGTGGATCATCATGACAATGAAGCGAAGGACCAAGATGAGAAAGAAAAGGATGGGATGACCACGAGGAAGTGAGCAAAAAGGAGGAATGGAGATGATGCTAAATAGCAACAGAATAGACTGCTGAAAGCATTCTCCACTCGTTGCTACCACTCACGAAAAGACCCGGTTTTTTTTTTATATATAACTTGCAGCCTGGCGTGGTGACAATAGTTCGACCGATTCATGATGGAAGCAACAAACAGCCTTCAGGTGCGATGGTGCTGAGCATCATAGACAATGATTTGCAGCAGATTTAACGTGATGTTTCTGGGACAAACAGCCAGCCAGAATCGTGGGGTGTTCAAATGCATTGTACACACACATCCTTGCTGACTTCAGAAAGGATGCATCACATTTGCGGCATGGTTCTGCAGACAATAGTGAGGACGATGAAGCTTCTTTACCAGTTCAAAAGTGAAGTAGTCACCACGAACCTGGATATAAGAATCTCGTTGCAGGTGTTCAACAAACATTACATTTGTTTGTTTGAACAAATGGACCATACCTGTAGTTACGGTGAGGCTCATGATCTGAAAGCATGCTGATTCTTTTATAGATGATTGTCATTTGTAGGAAGAAACCGTATGTAGACATTCACAGCAGAAAGTTTCAGAGAAGAATCCTCTGCCACTACCCCACAAACCCCACCTCTCTGGCAACTGTTTAGCCTGTTCCTCTTACTCTGCAGGGCCCGTGCGTCATTCAAGTCATAATTCTTATACGCCCTGCTGCTGGCGGAAATATATTTTTTTTTTTTCGCGCAGTTGGGATTCGAACTTGCGTCTCGTGAATGATTAGCGTCTCAAGGCGTGCTTACCCTCAGAGTTATGGAATATCTTTCCAAGCTGGAAGATTTAAGCATTATGAAGATCACATTCGTTCCTCTTCGACTACATCCAGCAGGAACTGTGCCATTGCCTGCATGGCTCTTGTCCTTTTTTTCTCTAGCAATAATCGAGAGCGGTTTTCATAGCGTGATAGACTGATGAGTCTACAGCCCCCTTGGAAGCAGAAGAGGAGGAGGAGGAGGAGGAGGAGGAGGAAGAAGAAGAAGAAGAAGAAGAGGAGGAAGAAAGAACAAGCAGAAGAGGAAGAAAAAGAAAGAAAGAAAGAAAGAAAAAGAAAAGATAGAGGAGGAAGAAAAGAAGAAAAATAGAAACATCAATGAAACCGTAAAGATAATAATGGTAGAAAGAAGGATGAATGAGGAGAAGACAGGGCAACACACACACACACACACACACACACACACACACACACACACACACACACACACACACACACACACACAACACACACACCATACCACCACCACCACCACTTCCACCAGCACCGAGGGCATCAGAAGTAATTGGAAAGCGTTTGACAAACGAGCTCTGGCTCTTTCACCCACAGAATCATATCTAGCAACAACATAAAAACACTGTGCTGACACTGTCAGGGAAAGTTTCAAAATGACAAATTGTCTTTTGATTCTCTCCGAGATGAATCCAGTCGGAAAGCCGGATGAAACGTCCGTGTTTGTCAAAGTGGGGGCCACCTCTGAGGGGAGATCAGAGAGATAAAATTGGCCCTGGGCCTCGGCTGCAACGGCCGGACCCTAGTTTGTCTTGGTAAAGCTCGTGCGAGATGTCGCAACGACATTTTGACAGGATCTGTGAACAGATGGATGGAGAAATCTCCCACTCACACCCCTTCTCTTTCATTATCATTAGGAACAAATTTCACAAGCCTCCGCTCCCTTTCCGTCTGTTTGTCTTATTGTTATGAACCAAGAAATGTTACTATAAGTTAAACGTACCATACAAAGATATATTCGTGTGTTAATGTAGTGTACATGGACACGTTACACGTCTAAACACTTACGGGTCTGTGGTCTTGAGAGTGCGCCCCAACACAAAGTTGGACCACACAGACTATTTCTCATTGTTGCCCGTGCCACCTGATCAACTTGGATATTCAGCGCCAAAACAGGCATAATTTGCAAATGAAATAACAGCTTCTCACTCACGTCCCCTTGGCGAAACAATTCCAGGTCAATGACGTTCATCAGGTTCAAAATTGGAATAATCTGTCAGTCTTTGTGACGAGCGTCTCGTGGTGTCAGGTTTCTTTGTCACAAATGGCATGTTACAATGCCAGGGCTGACATGTGTCATTGCCAGGGCTGACATGTGTCATTGCCAGGGCTGACATGTGTCATTGCCAGGGCTGACATGTGTCATTGTCAGGGCAGACGTGTTTCTTACCAGGGCTGACATGCGTCATTGCCAGGGCTGACATGTTTCATTACCAGGGCTGACATGTTTCATTGCCAGGGCTGATATGTTTCATTGTCAGGGCTGACATGTTTCATTGCCAGGGCTGACATGTTTCATTGTCAGGGCTGACATGTTTCATTGTCAGGGCTGACATGTTTCATTGTCAGGGCTGACATGTTTCATTGTTAGATGCTGACATGTTTCATTGTCAGGGCTGACATGTTTCATTGCCAGGGCTACATGCTTCATTGCCAGGGCTGACATGTTTCATTGTCAGGGCTGACATGTTTCATTGTTAGGGCTGACATGTTTCACGACCAGGGCTGACGAGTTTCATTGCCAGGGCTGACATGTTTCATTGTCAGGGCTGACATGTTTCATTGTTAGGGCTGACATGTTTCACGACCAGGGCTGACCTGTTTCATTGCCAGGGCTGACATGTTTCATTGCCAGGGCTGACATGTTTCATTGTCAGGGCTGACACGTTTCATTGTCGGGGCTGATATGTTTCATTGCCAGGGCTGATATGTTTCACTGTCACAACTGACATGTTTCATTGTCAGGGCTGACATGTTTCATTGCCAGGGCTGATATGTTTCATTGTCACAACTGACATGTTTCATTGTCAGGGCTGACATGTTTCATTACCAGGGCTGATATGTTTCACTGTCGGGGCTGACATGTTTCTTTGTCGGGGCTGACATGTTTCATTGTTAGGGCCGACATGTTTCATTGTTAGGGCTGACATGTTTCATTGTTACAGCTGATATGTTTTATTGTCAGGGCTGACATGTTTCATTGTTAGGGCTGCTATGTTTCATTGTCAAGGCTGACATGTTTCATTGTTAGGGCTGACATGTTTCATTGTCAGGGCTGACCTGTTTCATTGCCAGGGCTGACGTGTTTCATTGCCAGGGCTGACCTGTTTCATTGCCGGGGCTGACCTGTTTTCATTGCCAGGGCTGACCTGTTTCATTGCCGGGGCTGACATGTTACATTGCTACGGTTGATGCGTTTCCTCATAAGGGCTGTGACATTTCATATCTAGTAAGGGAACACACACACACTCCTTTCCCCTTTCAACTTAAACATCCACCGCCAAAGAGCTGAACGTTTGTGTGCATCTGAGGGCTGGCTCTCATGTTACGCTTCTGGTTTTTGAATGTCTGGTTTCTCACTTGACTCTCTGCCTGAATGACAGCACATCCACACACCACATCAACTCCAATACTTCTCTTACACTCAACCAACTTCACCATCCTCATCCTCACCAATCAGCATTAAATAAAAAACAAAGCATTCAGATTGTGTAGACTTTCATGCCTTGCTCTCACAGTGAGCTCAGTTGCGATGGCCTCTTCACGTCTATGGCCTCGGTCTGATTCTGTCAGGGTCATCGGTTTCGGCAGTTCCATGGGGACTGTTGATGGATGGATGTAGAGGCGCCCTCAAGAAGGAGAGCTCACCCACGCCGGCTCCGCGACTAAGCAGTTATTGTCGTCAGTAGGGGGTTTAGTATGTGGTGTTCTGCGTACGTTGGATCAGAACAGGCACCGCTGAACACCAGTGACTCGGCGGCAGTGCAGTGTCTCCAGTGGTAGGCTGCCTTATGACGACTTGACACTGATTGCTCCTTGTGGACTGCTGGTGCCCGAGCTACGGAGGGTCTGGCTGGACTGTGGCTGTAGACGGAAGGTCGGCATGAGCGGCGTGGGTGCAGTGCAACTGAGGTGGGTGCAGTGCCACTGGAGTTGGGTGCAGTGCCACTGAGGTGGGTGCAGTGCCACTGAGGTGGGTGCAGTGCCACTGAGGTGGTGCAGTGCCACTGAGGTGGGTGCAGTGCCACTGAGGTGGGTGCTGTGCCACTAGGGTGGGTGCTGTGCCACTAGAGGTGGGTGCAGTACCACTGAGGTGGGTGCGTGCCACTGAGGTGGGTGCAGTGCCACTGGAGTTGGGTGCAGTGCCACTGAAGTGGGTACAGTGCAACTGGAGTTGGGTGCAGTGCCACTGGAGTTGGGTGCAGTGCCACTGAGGTGGGTGCAGTGCCACTGAGGTGGGTGCAGTGCCACCGGAGTTGGGTGCAGTGCCACTGAGGTGGGTGCAGTGCCACTGACGTGGGTGCAGTGCCACTGAGGTGGGTGCAGTGCCACTGGAGGTGGGTGCAGTGCCACTGAGGTGGGTGCAGTGCCACTGGAGTTGGGTGCAGTGTCACTGAGGTGGGGTGCAGTGCCACTGGAGTTGGGTGCAGTGCCACTGGAGTTAGGTGCAGTGCCACTGGAGTTAGGTGCAGTGCCACTGAGGTGGGTGCAGTGCCACTGGAGTTGGGTGCAGTGCCACTGAGGTGGGTGCAGTGCCACAGAGGTGGCACCGATGACGGGACAGAAAAAGATCACACACAGAACAATGTGACGGCTCGTACGGACATGTCACTCTCGCAGTATTCTATGTAGAGTAGATGACATATAAGATATCCTATCCCTTCTACATCCAGCAGCTTTCCACAACAAATGTCCCGCGGCTGATTGCGCTGCAGATCCACAACCATGCACGCTCTTTTTGGAAGTTTCACCATTCCTGATATTTTATCATGACTAAACCGACATAAACCTTTTTGCAGAACGGCACCGCCATGGGAGAAAAGATCAAAGGGAATCTTACACTCCATGGATGTCACGCTCCTTGCAGCTTGGTTTACGGTCACAGATCAACAAATTATGCCAGGTGTGATATTTATCCTTATTGGACATCACTCATCGACTCGACAGCAGTGCAGTGTCTCCTGTGCTGGGGTGCCTCAAGGTGATTGGACATTGTCGTCCACACGCTGTGCGCCTCCATTATAAACCTGCAACCGATAAAGACGTGGTACTGACTGGCTTCGTGAACCACAGTGCTGAGGGGAGCCACGGGACGCACAGTTAGATGTAGCTGTGTATACGGCAGCCGGCATGCACGGCAGGGAAGTTAGTAAGGTAAGGTAATGTTGCTTATAGTCCAGCCGACCGAAAAGGGCCACTTCAGGGCTGTCACCACCCGCGTTTAAATTCAACTCACAAGTCATTCATTCACACATTTTCTACGTTAAAATCAACTCACAAGTCATTCATTCACACATTTCTTTAACATAATCTTCGAAAAAAAACCAATCCATACGATCTTTCCCCTGTAAAATCTCAGATCCGATAAAAAAATGTAACTCTCAAGAACTCCAAGACCGCGTCAGGCGGAACTATCTCTGAACAAGATTTTCATAGAATCTGCTGTAAAATGTTTGTGTCTCACATCATGCAAGTCCCAACGCTCTCAAAGAATATATTTCATTGTGAGTGGTACATGACATGGAATGCACCACGGAGCTTCTTCACTCTTTAAAATGTATGAATGTGTAAAACAGGAAGTTACGCGACTGTGTGGACACAGACGATAAAATAGCAAACGGAACAGCTGTGATGTGTACGTCGCTGTCAAAGTTGGTAGGAGAGTCTGGTGAAAGCTGACAGACCACTGCCAATTTGCATTAATCATGGCCAAAATCTATTGACTTCAATCAACGCCACCTCCACTAATATTAGCCAATCAGCTGTATGCATCGTGCGACGAACATGAGAAGATAAGTGGTTTCTAGTTCTTCGTTTTCACTGTCCTAAGTGTTATTTGTGTTTTCGCCTGAAGAAGACCCAAGAGGTCGAGATGCACTGTCTCTTGTCCTGTACTTTGTCTGTGTCTTTGGCGGTAACTAACCCCTTCTCTTTCTAAATTTTGCTTCCTCTTCCGCCCTCAGTCACTCCGTTTTGCGACTTAACTGTATGAAGTTAACATCAAATGCTGTCTGACTGGAGAAAGGTGGGTTAAAAATAAAAGCGGACTCAGCATGTGGGTGAACTAGGCGCATGGAAGGAACGGCCTTATAAGATTTCGCTTTGCATAAAAACTGTCTACCATACCTCTCTCTCTTTTTCTCCCTCTCTCTCTCTCCTCTCTCTCTCTCTCTCTCTCTCTGTGTGTGTGTGTGTGTGTGTGTGTGTGTGTGTGTGTGTGTGTGTGTGTGTGTGATACCTCTCTCTCTATCATTGTCTGTGCGTCTGTCTGTCTGTCTGACTGTCCGTCCCTCTGTCTGTCTGTCTGTCTGTCTCTCTCATTGCCTTCCACCCTCTCTGTGTGTGTGTGTGTGTGTGTGTGTGTGTGTGTGTGTGTGTGTGTGTGTGTGTGTGATACCTCTCTCTCTCTCTCTCTCATGTGTGTGTGCGTCTGTCTGTCTGACTGTCCGTCTCTGTCTGTCTGTCTGTCTCATTGCCTTCCACCCTCTCTCTCTCTCTCTCTCTCTCTCTGGAATGTGCGTCTTGTTATTGCCGTTCCTCCTCCTTTTCTCTCCACTNGACCGCTCCTACCAAGAGAATAGTTTCCTACGGGCTCAGCTGGGAAGACTGGGACCACACAGTTTCATCCCCACTTAATGGATGCGTCCCTGAGCAACACTGCAGGTGCCTGTATCTCTCTGGCCTGATTGACGCCGGGGTATATCATGAAAGGAAGCGTAGAGTACAGCCCTGCCATGCAGTCTCAGACCGGAATGGAAATCCGTAGCATCATCTTCATCCTCATTCTCATCGATCCACATGAAAAGCCAGATCTCTGTTTGGAAGCTCCCCTCCCCCCTTCATATAATTGATCCGGCCCTGCACCCAAGGTGGCTTCGCGACTAATCAGTTACACTCTCAGTCGGGGAGAACTGGTGTCCTGCGTTTGGTGGATCACAAGAGCATTACTATACATGGCTGACGTCACTCGACAGCGGTACAGTGTCTCTTAGAGCACACTATCCATTGCTGGAGTGACTCGCCAGCGGTACAGGTCTCTTCTCATAGACTGCTTTTTGATATTGGTTGCTTCATGCGTTTGCCTGTGCAGAGACTACGACATGACGATAATCTGGCTGTGACTGTGTAGGGGGTAGTGGGGGAAGGAACGGTCTGGAATTAATGCCACAAAAGCAAGGAGAAAGCAAACTCAAGATATCTTTTTGTTTTATAATCGATTGACACTAGTTTGTTCGTTTGTTCTTTGCTTGTTTGGTTTGTCTGTACTGTTTCAGATCGTGTTTTGCGGAGAGGTTGCTCTGTTTGTTCTGTGTACCTTCTGTCTGCATATGTGTCAGATGAATGGGTACTGAGAACAACAATGGGTGGTCAGACTGATGGGCATGAAATCGTTTTCTCATAGGTGCAGTTGTTAGTTTCTTTTTATTAACTACAGAAGATTAAATGTATTTCAACTCAGCTCGAATGGGAACCAGTACAATGGCACCACCCAATGTGGAAGGCTGAAAATGGAAGCTCTTTTCAGTTCGAGCGTCTTAGACAGTCAGACTTCAGGCTCACGCTCGCAAATAATTTAGAGATACTCCACTGCATACGTAATTCCAAATGATAAATGCTATCTGATTAATAATTATCGCAGCTATGTGTTTTCCCCTTTTTCATTTTATGATAGGAAGAAAAAGCTTCAGCTGATTTGAATTCCCTGAGCGCAGAATATTTATGACTATCTCCAGACTATTTGATGTCTGCCTGTATCATGGCGAGCGGCGGCGAGGGAGGGGGAAGGGGGGAGGGGGGGGGGGGGAGTGGGGGGTGGGGGGGGGTTGTCTCGAAGAAAGCGATGCTTATATATCATTTCTTGAGCAAAAGTTGAACAGACGAACAACAACGTCAGCGGAAAACTGAATTGTTAATTTGATTTGTATCTTTCATTTCCTGCTCATCTCATTATTCCACTGTGGCTACAAGAAAATGTCAGATAAAATATTTCTCCTTTTCTTCTTCTTCTTTATTCTTCTTCTTCTTCTTCTTCTTCTTCTTCTTCTTCTCTCTCTCTCTCTCTCTCTCTCTCTCTCTCTCTCTCTCTCTCTCTCTCTCTCTCTCTCTCTCTTGTGTCGTTCATTTTTTCTTATTTCCTTTTCTCTTTGAATTTATTAAACACAAGTCATGATTAGAATCGCTTTTACTGTTGTTTAATGTCTGTATAGATTACACTTTGTAACAAGGAGGAACAATATCCAAACATGAATATACTGAAAATGCATTTCCCCCTCCCCTCCATGCTCAATCTTTGGCAGCACAATGTTCCTAAGTCATGTACGAACAAAAGCGAAGGAATACATCCTAACGTAAAAACACACACACGCGCACGCACGCGCGCATACACGCACGCACGCGCGCGCAAACACACACACACACACACATACATACATACACACATACATACACACATACATACATACATACATACATACATACATACATACATACATACTCACACACATACATACACGCATACACACACACACACATACATACATACATACATACATACATACATACATACATACATACATACATACATACATTGATAGACAGATAGATAGATAGACAGATAGATATGTATATATTATATACATATATAAACACACACACTCACTAACACACACACACACACACACACACACACACACATAGATATATAGATAGATGGATAGATAGATTATATAGATATATAGATCGATAGACAGATGCTGAAAGGGAGACAGACAGACAGACAGCCAGAGACGGAGAGAGAGAGAGAGACAAAGACAGAGAGAGAGAGACAGAAAGAGAGACGGAGATATACAGAGACAGAGACAGAGAGACAGAGAGAGAGAGAGAGAGGAGAGAGAGAGAGAAATGCATCCCTATCACACACACACACACACACACACACACAGCACGCACGCACGCACGCACGCACGCACGCACGCACGCACGCGCACACACACACCACACACCCACACACACACACACACACACACACACACACACACACACACACACACACATACACATGTACCAGTTAAAAAACCTGTTGGCGCCATAAACCTATTTCACATAGTAGTCGCAAACAACATTCGGTGTGGAAATAAGCATCCAGGACACAGTGACCCTGATCTCCCATCTACAATACTTTCGTTAAAAACACTTCCTCAAGCTTACTCGTGCGTGTTGATATTTCACAACGTATGCTAGTCTGGTCAAATACGATTCCTGGATTTCGTAATATGAATTAATGAACAACGTTGTTTGTACACATGTGACTATACTCATTTGAAAATCTACCAGCATACGAGACACGAGGAGGGTATAACAAGTCCACTTCAAATTTGTATCATTGAAAAGTTTCCCCTCTGGTGATTTAATCCGATAGCACTGTGAAGAAGACTGAAAGGCACATCAAAAGTCAAAGAGGGAAATTATAAATGATTTACATAGCTTTCCCACTGTTTGGGTCTGTCTTTGTCCCGTTTACGGCACATGTCACGAGCCATTTGCAGGCACCCCAGTCATCACATGCCCCGAGAAACTTCGTTCAAATGCTTGCCCCGCCCTCTCAAGTTACTCTGTAAGCCAATTGCTTTTTGTCTGCTGTTCGACGAGGGCGCTCTACTGTCTGCACGTCGCCTTTGCCCACAAGCGAACCACTGTGTGTGCGTGTGTGTGTGCGTGTGTGTGTGTGTGTGTGTGTGTGTGTGTGTGTGTGTGTGTGTGTGTGTGTGTGTGTGTGTGTGTGTGTGTGTGCGTGCGTGCGTGCGTGTGTGTGTGTGTGTGTGTGTGTGTGTGTGTGTGTGTGTGTGTGTGCTTCAAACTTGACAGTTTGACACCATCATTGGCAAAATGCGGCAAATAGCGAACGCGCTATCAAGATGCAAATGAAAAACCAATGAAATTGACAGAAAGTGTTAATACCATCGCATAATAGCAATGAAACAAGCTAGCAAAAAGCCAAACATACTTACTTTCTTTCCCCTTAATCCATAGATACAGGGGCCAAACACCTGGTGACTGGATCTGACGGTCGAAAAACTACACGCACCCGCAGGACAAAGTATAGCCGCTGAAGTATGAGACATTTTATGGTGGGCATTTTCTTTTTTTTTTTTTTTTTGCGCGTGACATACCTCAGGCAAGACACCACCAACATAATCATTGCTCTAAGATGAATATCGCACGGGAGTTATTATTTCATGTGGAAATAAATGTGCAGTACAGTGTTTACTGCGTTTCGCATATGACAAACTTTTAGAACTTATACGTACTGAAGTACTTCTGCTCCTATGGCATGGTGATGTATTTTAGTCTGATGAAATGTATTTCATGGATTTAGTACCATGATCTAGTGAACATTGTTGATACAAGGCCACTCACTGTGCGCCGCTTGAATATTAGACGGCAGAAGAGAACGGGACAGAACTGTTTCCGGTTCCTAAAATTCAAAACAGCTTCCTTTCGCCTCGATTTATTCGGGGCGCGATTTAAAAAGCTGAAGGAAACTCGCATCAAAAAGAGGTGTCTTTCACTAACATTAAAATGCACATGAAGACAGGCGGTCTGTGGAGCAGTGCAAAAAACTAAAACGTCTGTGGTATGTTGCCATAGGAGCTTTAATACGTGGTCTCCAGTTTCATCTCTCGCGATGGACGCGGCGTTTCAAATTCTCTCCTGTAGCGACGTGCAATTTACAACAACAACAAAAAAAAAACTCGCACAAAAGCAATTGTCTATAGCCATATGACAACAAACAGGGAAAAAAAACGTGCATTTTTGCACGTAGCATGCTACTGATTACCCTCTAGTTAAAACATTGACATTGTTCTGAAGTAAAACAAAAAGACATGTACTTTTGATTGCCCTGCGGCATTCTGTGTTCTAAACTCTTTGCACCAAAAATGCCAGCTGTAATAGCTGGGACCTAAAACTACGTACAAGATCAGATGGCATCCACTTAAAGGTAAAAGGAGAACTAGGAAATTCTTTCTTAGACAGACAGCTTCATATCCACGTGCAGGACAGGGGCAGCTAGAATGCTACCATGTATACACGACACGTTAGACGGGAAAAAAGGTGACATTAAGTTTTGAAAAGCTCATTACTTTGTATTGTATGCTTTTCTTTAAAACTGCGTGTTTCCATCCGGAAACATTCTCTCGTGACGTAGGCGTCAGACTCCCAAAGACAGTGTGTCATCCTATTCCCGTCTGCAGAGGTTCGTATCAGTCTTTGTGGCTAACACGACTCCTTTGGGCGCCTCTTTTCTCAATTCATCATTAGCCAGCCTACCCATACTCACACCTTTGGAAAAAAGTCAACGATCACGGAGAAAAACTGCCGAAAAAATGCCACTGCTGTTCCTGATTAAAAACTCACCCAAAATTCACCAACACGCACGTGGTTTCGTTTCAGGCCACAGGGAGTGAGAACTGAGATCGTGATGCCCACCAGCCAGAGTAGGCTATAGAATGTGCAGGCAGAAAAAATATTGTCGGTAAAGACATAAATGTGTGAACATTTTCTTTCTTTCTTTCTTTCTTCCTTCTTTCCTTCCCACTTTCTTTTCTTTCTTTCATTCCCTCCTTTCATACATTCTTTCCTTTGTTCCTTCCTTCTTTCCTTCCTTCTAACTTTTTTTTCTTTCTTTCCTTGTTTCTTTCTTTTTCTTTCTCTCTTTCTTAGAGAGAAAGGGTCATAGAAATACAAAGAGAGAGAGGAGAGACGGAGAGAGAAAGAGAGAGAGAGGGCGGTAGAGAGAGGGGAGAGGGTGAGAGAGAGAGAGAGAGAGAGAGAGAGAGAGAGAGAGAGAGAGAGAGAGAGAGAGGGGTACACAGGCTGGGGCTTGTTTTCATCGAAAAGAGATCATCCCTGATAATTCATTTCACAGCCCAGCAGGGCTGCAGAGGCACTGCAGCTATGCAAGCTGCACCAGTTTACCTGAAACTCTGATGGTTCTTGGCAAGGACCAGGGTTGCCACGAAGCTCTCTTATGTCCTCTCATCAGCCGCTGTGAGTCGTCTTTCGAAAATGATGTGATGAATAATACACGGAACGAAGGTTAAGATGTGTGTGTGTGTGTGTGTGTGTGTGTGTGTGTGTGTGTGTGTGTGTGTGTGTGTGTCTCTCTCTCTCTCTCTCTCTCTCTCTCTCTCTCTCTCTTAGTGACAGATTTAAATTCTATTACTCTTTCAAATTACTTCCACATCGTGAATAACACTTATCAATAATAACCATTCACAAATTTAGATCAGCCCTCACTGGATTCAGATTAGGAATTAAATGATTTAAAGATAAATAGACGCAACAGGACACATGATTCTGAGGATATGCTGTGCCCATTTTGTAAGAACAGTGAAGATGGGCTACATTTTCATTCCGATGCGAAGTTTACGCATTACTTAGAGATAAATATATATATATATATATATATATATATATATATATATATATATATATATATATATATATATAGATATATATATATACACGGAACGAAGGTTAAGATGTGTGCATATATATATCAAAGCATTTAAAGGTTCACCGGTCAACCGAGGTGAAGTGCCGACATTTATTGTGTAGTGAGGAAATCAGTCATTCGTGATGTAGCTATGTGTATCTTTTATGCACCGAGGCACAGGGAAGGACATATTATTGCTATAAATTTAAGTTGATTCCTATCATCCATCTGTTTGGATAGCCACTACATTGTTTACATGCACCTATGTTTACAGGCTGGAAGCCTAACATTAAAACATTGTCATTGGCATTGTCATTCTCATCTCTCTCTCTCTCTCTCTCTCTCTCTCTCTCTCTCTCTCTCTCTCTCTCTCTCTCTCTCTCTCTCTCTCTCTCTCTCTCTCTCTAACACCGCAGGTATCTGTATCTCTCGCGTCTAATATAATTATTTCAAAAAGGAAGAAGAGAGGATAGACTTGTCGTGCAGTCTGAAAACCAGAAGAGAACTAACTTGTTAGCGTTATTTTCCCCCTCATTTTATGACATCAACTTTTTAAAGAAAAATTTGTAGATTCTGTGTTCGTAGATTCTCTACACACACACACACACACACACACACACACACACACACACACACACACACACGCACGCACGCACGCACGCACGCACGCACGCACGCACACACACACACACACACACACACACATACACACACACACACACTCACTCACTCACTCACAACACACACACACACACACGCACACACACACACACACACACACACACACACACACACACACACACACACACTGACACACACGCGCACACACACACACACACACACACACACACACACACACACACACACACACACACACACACACAAGACAACCCATGTTAGGTAAGACACTCAAGGTCTGACCTGTGCATTAGACTAATGCGTATGTCAGACATCTGCTAAGTCGTAGCCACGAGACCCTTTTCTTCAAATCTCTCATCTTAGTTGTTAATTCATTTATCCGTCAGCTTAACATCATGCAGAGTGTGGTCTCAAAACTTAGCGGATGTGATATAGCGTATATGGACCAGTCCGCACGCAGTGACGCCTCCTTGATGAAACTGAAACTTCTTCTTCTTCTTCTCTCTTCTTCTTCTTCTTCTTATTATTATTATTATTATTATTATTATTATTATTATTGCTCTCTTCTTCTTCTTCTTCTTTCTTCTTCTTCTTCTTCTTTTATAACACCATTAACCCGCAGCGTAACATTCCCGAAAAACCAACTGAAGTACCCACTGGCAGACATCGATTCTGAACATACCTAGCTAGCTGGACAGACACACAGACGGGCGAATTGATAGATAGATAGATAGATAGATAGATAGATAGATAGATAGATAGATAGAGATAGATAGATAGATAGATAGATAGATAGATAGATAGATAGATAGATAGATAGATAGATTCATGCATGCGTGCGGTGTAGAATTCATTCCATGAAGGAAGACCAAAAGAAATGTGAACTCAAAATAAAAGTTTTTCTTTACGTCGTTTATTGACACTGGTTTGGCCATTGGCTTGATTTGTTTCGTTTTTGTCTGTTTCAAGTCCTATTTTGTGGAGAGGTTGTCCTGTGTGTTCTGTGTACGTCATGCCCACTGATATGTCAGAGGAATGGGGACTGAGACATACAATGGTCAGACTGAAATCATTTCACCATGGGCGCAGTTCTGATTTTCGTTGTTTAGTACTCAAGATTAAATCAACATATTACCTGAATAAAATGTGGGGAAGAAAAAGAAAAAAAAAGGGGGGGGGGGGGGGGGAGACAAAAAAGAAAAACAAAAAAAAAAATATTTACTTCCGTTCAACGGGAATGTGTATGCATATATTGACACTCTCCAGTAAGGTTAAACGTGAATGCCATTTTCTGCACAAGCGTCTGCACATTTAGACCTTAAGACTCGAGTTCTCAAAAATTCAGAAACAATCTGTCGCATGCATAATTCCAAGTAATCAATGCTAGTCAGATGCATAACGTCACCAGATCTTTGTCCTCCCTTTTATTTCAAGAAGAAGAAGAAGAAGAAGAAGAAGAAGAAGAAGAAAGAGCTTCAGTAAGTTTGAATTTCCTTGGTGCAGAATATTTATGATGCTCTTCAGTTTATTTTGATGCATGGATTGTGTGGGGTGAGGGAAGGATCTTTTAGGGAGCGAAGCTTTGATCCTCCTTTTTTCTTTTAATCCTAAGTTGAACAAACTAAGAGAATTGTCAGTGGACAACTGAATTGTTAATCAGATTTGTATCACGTCATCTCTTCCCCTTCTCATGGTTACGTTATGGCTCCGAGACAATGTCAAATGAAAAGTTTCTGATTTCTGCTCTCTCTCTTTCTCTCTTTCTCTCTCTCTCTCTCTCTCTCTCTCTCTCTCTCTCTCTCGTGTACCTTTTGTCTTTGTGTTCTCTTCTCTTTGAATTTATCGAACACAAATTGTGATTAGAATCAATATTTTGTTTTCATGTCTGTGTACATATTATTTTGCAATTTGAAGAACAGGATCCAAACACGAACTATTTGAACACGCAACCCCCCCACCGTCTTCCCCCCTCCCGCAGTAGTTTCCTCCCCTCCTCCCACTCCCATTCCCTGAATCATATTTAAATAAAAGAGAAGGTATGAATCATATGAAGCACTCACAAACATGCGCAAACACACACACACACACACACACACACACACACACACACACACACACACACACATAACGTCTAATATCACGATTAGTGGAAAGACGTTAAATTAATGACACACACACACACACACACACACACACACACACACACACACACACACACACACACGCGCGCGCGCGCGCGCGCGCGCGCGCGCGCACGCGCGCACGCACACACACATTACAAACCAATATTTTGTGTCGAAATAAAAGTGCAGGACAAGGTTCCCCTCATTTCCGTCCTCCACACTTTGCTTAAAACACTTTCCCACGCTAATTCATGCGTGTTGTCATTTCATCACGTGCTCTAGTTCGGTGAAATATGCTTTTCTTTCAACATGAGCCAACATGAGCGTGAGACGGTGTTGTTGGAACGCACGTGACTAAAGCTAGCTTGAAAACCAGTCAGCAGTTGAGAAACGGATAGATTAAACTAGGTCCGCTACATATTTTTATCTTTCAAAACCTTCACTTCAGGTGATGAAATCTGGAGACTGG
>JADBJO010001712.1:330000-335000 GCA_016801955.1 Conus betulinus | reverse complement strand
CATGAGATGAAAGCGTTTTTCTTCCTGAACCCGAATGCAAAAAAAAAAGGACAAAAACACATATGGCTTCAAATCATGGCGATCTCCACCGGCCATAGATGAAATGAAATCTTTCGAGGAAGAAATGAAAAGAATGATAGCCAATATAGAATTCAAAAAAATAAAACAACGATTTCCAAACATCATTAAAAAAATGAAATAAAACAAATACAAAGTGACAAAAAAATATTCGTGAAGACTGACAAAACCAGTAATTACTACAAAATGGAACCAAACGAGTACTCACACTTCTTCTTGATAAAAACATTCAGAAAAACTACACAAAAAGCTGATAAAACCATACACAACAACATCCGAAAAAAAGAAAAAGAATTTGTACACCACATGAATCTAGGTGATAGGGTGGAAACAACAGCAATAAAAGAAGCCTTCATAACCCTCAAAGACCATAAACCCAATTTCCACAACAACCAACATGTAGACTAATAAACCCATCTAAATCTGAACTGGGCAAAATAAGTAAGAAAACCTTAGAAAAAAGCCAAAAAAAAAAAAAATAAAATCAAACACTGAATACAACCTCTGGAAGAACACATATGAAGTTATCCAATGGTTCAAAAATCTTAACAAACAGAAGAACACAGTATTCATCACATTCGACATAGTAGTAGACTTCTACTACCCATCCATAGATGAAGAGCTACTCACTAAAGCTCTGAAATTTGCTAATAAACACACAGACATAAACAGGGTCAGAAATGAAATCATTCTTCACAGCAAGAAAACTTTACCCTACAGCAGAAATGAAACATGGATCAAGAAAAACAAATAAAAACTCAACATTTGATGTGACCATGGGATCGTACGACGGTGCCGAAACATGCGAACTGGTCGGACTGTTTATGCTATCCAACATCCAAAAACAAACTCGGAAAGCAAGTCGGACTGTACAGAGACGACGACCTCGCCGCGCTGAACAACAATCCAAGAACCATCGAAAACAAGAAAAAAGAACTATGCAAAATTTTCCAAAACCATAACTTAAAAATCACCATTGAAGCAAACAAAAAGGTAGTGAACTACTTAGACTAAACACTTGACCTCAACAACCACATATATAAACCATACAAGAAAAACCTAATGACACACCCATTTATGTAAACATCAATAGCAACCACCCACCATCTATACTAAAAAACCATACCCAATGGCATAAACAAGAGATTATCTAATCTGTCACATAATGAAAGAGTATTCAACAACGCAGCAGCAGAATACCAAGAGGCATTGCAAAAAAGTGATTACAGCTACAAACTACAATACAACCCAAATAACAACATGAACAAAAACAAAAAAAAGCAGGAAAAGGAAAATCACATGGTACAACCCTCCATATGATGGACGAGTAAAAACAAACGTAGGGAAAGAATTTTTCAAAATTTTGACAGCATCCTTCCCAAAAGAACACAAATTGTCCAAAATATTCAACAAGAACACCATCAAACTATCATATTCATGCATGCCTAACCTTAAAAATATAATTGATTCATCCAACAAAATGAAAAGCAACACAGCAAAGAAGGGTGAAGAAAGGAAACCCTGCAATTGTACTAAAAAAAGAACAGTGTCCCTTAAGCAACAATGCCCTCTATAAACAACATTGTATACCAAGCCACTGTGACATCAGAAAATGAAAAGAAACATATATAGGGATCACTGAAAATCACTTCAAAACCAGATACGCAAACCATAAACAGTCATTCAACAACGAAAAAAAACAAAAAAAAACAGAACTGAGCAAATGTATTTGGAGACTTAAAGACAAAAAAAACAAACTATAACATATCCTGGAAAATCATAAAAAGGGCATCACCATACAATAACATTTCAAAAAGATGCAACCTATGTTCAACAGAAAATGGTTAATACTATGCAAACCATACTTAGCAACTCTAAATACTAAAGTAGAAATAGTAAATAACTGCAGGCACAAATGGAAATCGTTGTCAGCAAACGCACCCTGAACTGTAAACAAACCTGAAAACCGAACAACACGTGCAGCCAATCCGCACGTGCAAACAGCGACATCGGGCCATATACCACCGGCAGTAGGCGACCCAAAATCATCCTGAGGAGAGCGAGCGCTCGAAACAGACCTGTTGATTGTGTCTCTATCTGACGCCAAGAGCACAGACACAATCAGCCGTGTCTCCCTGATGAGTCCGATCCAGCGGACGAAAGGCCTCGGAGCAGGCGATACGTATAGATCTGTCTTCGAGAGGGATCTGTCTTCGAGAAGGATTGCGATAGTTTCCTCATGCAGCTAGCGAAGGGTTTTTATATTTATGATATACATTTTCCCATTTACTTTACTTTACTTCAATTTTTTTTTCAAATCTTTGCCAAATCATTACTATAATGATGGAAGAATTGTTAACCTGCACTTGTTTTCCCTCCCTACTTAATTGTTCAGCATTACACACACACACGTATATATATATGTATTTATATGTGTGTCTGTCTGTCTGTCTGTGTGTAAATTGGATTTCTTTTTGTTTCGTTAAGCAGTATGCATATAAATTCTAAAGTTCATACCAGCTGCTGTTACTTTCCCTCTTGGGTTTCCTCTTTTCTTTTCTCACTCCAATTTCTGATCCATGTGGTTTTAAGATTGGAGGCAAGATGAAAGGACAGAACGGAAAAACGTGGAACCACACACACACACACACACACACACACACACGTACGTATACGCGCGCGCGCGCGCTATCGAACTTTACTTATGTCATTCCAGTCTCATCTCTCTATTTCGACTTGCCAGCTTTCAGTCTGGAATTTACACCAGGTGCCAAGTATCACAGACAAAAATGCGACCTTTATTTGCGCAGACACGTTTTAAACTATCGACAGTGACGAGAAAGAAAAAAAAAAAAAAAGGGTTGAACGGGGTATGGATGGGAAATGTCTTACTGGAATTTTTTCCCTTTCTGTGTGCAGGTCTCTTTTAACATTCGCCGCGAGCATCAAGGAAGAAGGAGGACAGGGGAGATGACCAGATATGTCATAATGCAATTGTCTCCCTTTATGTACGCAGACGTCTTTTTACCACGGACAGTGAGCAGGAAGGAAGAAGGGTTGAACGGGGGATGGGGGCTGTCTGCTCGTGGAATTTTGTCCGACTGCAGCGCCTGGACAGTCACAGTGGGAAACGTGTCTACGGCCACGCTTCCTGGGGGTACCTTTCTTCGAGCATGGCTGAGGTCAGGGTTCTTTTTGCACTCGTCTGGACTGTTTGACAGACAATGACACCACCACCTCAGTCAGCAGGACAGAGGTGAAGACCATCATAAAAGCGCTCTACAGGCCACCACAGCAGCAAGATAGCCATCATCAGCTGACCAGAGCAGAACAGGTGGTCATCTTCCGACTCAGAACCGGGCACAACAGGCTAGCATCCCATCTACACCGCAAGCTGCACCTGAAACCATCCCCAGTGTGCACATGTGGGCAGGCAGAACCAACCACAGAACACATTGGACAGGACTGTGGGGACCTGCAGTGTCTGAGGGATAGGACATGGCTGCAGCCGGTGCCCATCAACGACGAGCTCCACGGGTCTGTGGAGGCTCTGCCGAGGACCACCAGATTCATGACAGAATCCTGTCTACAGATATGATGGGCGATCGAGAAGATGTCTACGGCTCCAGCGCTGGCAACCTTCAAAGAGCAGCAGCCATTTTGTTTGCCTCAGATGTCTTCTGTTCGCCTAGTGATTAGGCCACAGTGGGCACCTCTCTCTCTCTCTCTCTCTCTCTCTCTCTCTCTCTCTCTCTCTCTCTCTCTCTGGAACCAATGCTACGTCAGTCTTCAGAGACGAGCTGGTAAGTTAATTCTGGTGAATTCCTCATTATCAAATTATTCTGACATTGTCAAATCAAACATTCCTCCATTGAAGCTAAACCTGAAATTCCACAAAGCAATTTCTTAAGTTCAAAATTGTCTTAGGACATGCTCCTCTTTTTCGTATAGCTACATTTCAGTTAAATCAATATTGTTATGCTCAAACATTTAAAGCTGTCCCCTCCCGGTATAGCTCTGTAAATCTTCGGTACACTGTTGGTTCAATGTGGAATCAAATTTCTTCCTCCCTTAATTAATGCACTTCTCATGTTTGAACATATTAATTACAATTAATGAAAGACTTTACAAGTTTGTTATAGTACTATATTATCCTAAAATACCCCCCTCTCTCTCTCTCTCTCTCTCTCTCTCTCTCTCTCTCTCTCTCTCGATGACGTTATAACCCAGCAGCTTAATAGAATAGTAAGGTAGCAGTCGAAGTACCCTCTGGCAGTCGTCAATACTGAGCGGAGTGAAATGAATATGAACAGATAGATAGACAGATAGACAGATAGACAGAAAGACAGACAGACAGATGGATGGATGGATGGATGGATGGATGGATGGATGGATGGGTCGATCGATGGAAGGACGAAAGGACGGACGGACCGACGGACGGGGTGTCAGATAGAGAGAGAGAGAGAGAGAGAGAGAGAGAGAGAGAGAGGAGAGAGAGAGAGGCAGACAGATAGATAGATGTGTGTGTGAGTGTGTTGTGTGTGTGTGTGGCGTGTGTGTGTGTTGTGTGTGTGTGTGTGTGTGTACGTGTGCGTGTGTGGATTCAATCAGACCCTCGCCATGCGTGGCGGCAGCTCTGTCAGTGGAAGAAGAGTCTATTCCGCGTGCAGGGTAGAACAAAACAAGCTGTAATTGGCTCAATATTCGGCGGGGCAGCTCTCTCTGTCCGGGGGCATCTCAACTGGCACCTCCCTTAATCACTGGCTGTCGCTGCTCTAGGCTTACGGGCAAGAAGAATATCAAAGTGATTCTCTCCTCTCTCTCTCTCTCTCTCTCTCTCTCTCTCTTATTCCTTCTTCTCTCTCTCTCTCTCCTCTCTCTCTCTCTCTCTCTCTCTCTCTCTCTCTCTCTCACTTCTTCTT
>JADBJO010001712.1:320000-325000 GCA_016801955.1 Conus betulinus | reverse complement strand
GGTGTAGTGGGAATAGGGTGAGGAAGGGGGCTGGTCAAGGATGGCAGATGAGGGAGTGGGTTAGCAAGGAAGACAAAAAAGGGGGAAGAGGAGATGAGAATATAACGCATGATCAATCTTGCTAACTCTTAGTCATCACGTCTATGTCTACGATTGATTCTGCGTCAATTCTGACAGAGTCATCAAGTGTATAGGAAATCTAGAATTTGGTCGGGTCGGTTTTTTCTTAACGTTCATCGCACTTTTGATTTTCTGGGAGATCATTGCCATTTCCAGCCTCCAAAATAAGCCAGATTTGATCTGCATAATCTAATCGTTGAAAAAGGGGGAGATTCGTTTCATGCGAATGTCATTAACTATTAACGGTTGATTGATTCGTTTTAAACGAGGGGGGGGAGTTACCGTGGCGTATTGTATGCATCAGGCGTTCTTTACTGCAGAAACGTTTGGCCATGAGTATGGATGATACCAGCCTGTTGGTAATCCAGTGGGGCTTGTCCATTGTCAGTATCATTGCTCATTCATGCATGCTAATCAGTGGTTTGAGAAATGTTCAGTCAGCCATTTCCCGGAAAGTAGAGGAAGCCTATTCAATATGAATATTGGAGAGGAAGAATCATTTTCTAGCATGAGCATTTGGAGCGTGCTTTATTTTTCTGATCACACATAGCTTTGTGGCACGCTTCCGCGGCACATTTCTGTGTATTTAGATCAAGATAGATAGTTTTTCTTGCGTCACGTTACGGCGTTTTGTCTTCTTGAAATCAACATGATTTTAGGTGTTGTTTTGTGTTGGTTTGGGGTTTGGTTTGGTTTGATTGTCTGGTTATTTGTTTCTGCAAGATGAAGAAAATACGATTGAACTGTGTCCATTTAGACAGTGAATTTACGATTTTTTTTTTTTTTTATCACGTAAAACAAGATCTAGTTGCAAAGTGAGACGACTGCAGGCGGAAATCTAAATGAATCTTAAATAAATGCTAGCGAGCTGCCCAGAGAAACGTGGAAAAATGAGTCACAAGACAAAACACGACGCGTTTCGACCTCTTAGGTCTTCTTCAGGCAAGACACAAACAAATAGGACAACGAAAAGTCACTTAGCTTTGATCGCTTCATAGTTCAGCGCAAGGAAGGCGTTCGCTTCCCTGTGAGCACTGAGTTACTGCCACGGAAAAGACACGGCACTTATGTTGCTTTATCATCCCGCACTGAAAGCAGTCGTGCAATCGAGCGCGCGCGCGCGCGCGCGCGCGCGTTGTGTGTGTGTGTGTGTGTGTGTGTGTGAAAAGACTTCGACGTCGTTAATTATCATCGTTTATCTAGAAAAAAAATTATTGAATATCTTTCGACACTCTAAACTTAACCTCATCATTTATTTCCCACAGGCAACAATTAGAATCGTACATCGCATGTCTAAGTCGTTTTCCAATGAACTTAGCGTTTTGATCTGTGTGGTCTCTGGCCCTCTGCTGTTTTTTTTTTTTTTTTTACATCTATTACCTACCCTTTTTCTTAGAAAAAGACCGATTTGAACTGTTTTGTTTATGAAACGATTCTCTTGGCTCGAGTCTTTGCGACAGTAAGCAAGTTTGTTCTGCTTGGAAAAAAAATCTCCTGTCTACATGGAAATAATTCAGTCAAATTCTCCTCATCCTGAAGAAACAAAGAGACGGTCAAACCAGAACGAAAGCCGACCCCAAACAAAAAAAACACCTTAGAACATGGTAAATTCATCAAGACAGAACGGCGAAACGTCATACAAGATAAAGTCTCTACCTTGATTTGAATACCTAGAAAATCTGCCGCGGAAGCGTTCCACAAAGCTTTGTCAGGTCGGAAAAAATAAAGAACGTTCCAAATGTTCATTCTACAATTTTTTTTTTCTCTGTTCAATTAAATATTGAATATGCCCCTATCCACTGTGATTCAGCCGTGAAACAAATGCTTAAACCACCAAGCATAAATGAGCAATAAATGACAGGTGACAAGTCCCACGAGTATAATCCGATTTAGAAACTAACAATCATCATCCATACTCATGGCCAAACTTCTACGGTGAAAAAAAAAAACCCGATACATACAATACTCCATGGCAACCCCCCCCCCCCCCCCCCCCCCCCCCCCCCTCCCCCAACTCGTTTAAAACGAATATGTGAACCGTTAACAATCACTGACATTCAAAAGAAATAAATCTCCCTGTCCCAACAACTAGATCATGCAGATCAAATCTTGCTTATTTTCGGAGGCTGAGTATAGAGATATATAAAGCCTCCAAGAAAAGCTTAAATGTGAATGAATGTTAAAGGGGGGGGGGGGGGGGGATGCTTTAGTGTGTGTGTGTGTGTGTGTGTGTGTGTGTGTGTGTGTGTCTGTGTGTGTGTGTGTGTGTGTGTGTGTGTGTGTGTGTGTGTGTGTGTGTTGGGAAAAGAGAGAGAGACAGACAGACAGACAGACAGAGAGACACAGAGAGAGACAGAGACAGACAGACAGACAGACAGGGAAGGGAAAGGGATGGAGGTGAGGATGGCGCGTGTGAGGTGGAGGGCAAGGTTTTGCGTGCTTTATTGAATCTGATTCCAAGAAGGAGCGATTATAACCTCCAGTCAGTCGACACACCTTGCAGACCAGCGTCCGGAAGAACTTTGAACGACCGCAACAGGCCTACTGTGACATCGCCCGAGTCCGTAGGAACAGAGAAGATTCTCCTTACGTGAGTGACCTCACTGCGGTCGGGACATTTGGGTAACACCCTACTGCAAGAGATGCAAGAGAGACTGAGCACAGGATTTTTTTTTTTTTTTTTCGGGAGGGATTTTCTAAGGAAAACATGAATTCTTCTTTAACACTTTGCATCTCATGTCGTTTATAGTATATCTGACCATGGTCGTCATCTAAATGTCCCACATCACAAAACAGCACAAAGGGGAAGAAAACTTCATCAACAACAACAAAAGGGGCAATAAAGGAGAATGTAGACCTCTACTAAAGTTGAAAATTCTTTTTTAGTTCGATCCAGTTCTTCCAAAATGTCTGGAAAATATGCAAAACATGCCGTTCCTGATTAAAATGATGCTATTTTCTCCACGAACTTACGTGGGAATTGCGAGTGTCTGGTTCCACTGGTAACAGTGAGGGGACTAAACAAATAGCCCTGACCTCACCTTTATGTATATGATTCGGCCTCCTTGACCCAGGTTATAATCCGGATCGGTCACAACAACAAAATTACGAGGTTTTTTTTTAGACATCAAGAGATAGATAGATAGATAGATAGATAGATAGATAGATAGATAGATAGATAGATAGATAGAGAGATAGATAACACACAAAACGTGATGTTATTCCTACTTTTTATGCTTTTTTTTTTTTTTATAGAAATTCAAATGTGACGAAAACGAAAAATTCTTCATCTCGCAGTGGTCAAGAACTTAAAATAAACAAATAAACATCAACAAAAACGCTGGATCTGCCTCTGGATTCCGATCTGCACCGAAACAAAAATGGCTTCATCCTTACGCCACATTCTCTCCGTCCGCTAATCTTTTTCAGGTTTCGTTCTTTTTCGCGCGAATCTTACCGACATGCAAATAAACATAAGCAGATAAAAATATAACCTCCATGTTGGAGAAATAACTAAGATTAGAAGACTCGAGTTAAGTGTTCATCTTTTAAATTTTAATTCAAACATTTTCTAGACAAAATGTCATGCCTCAGTAAGATCTGGTTTTCAGAAGAAAACAAAATGGTTATCTTATGGCTGTAGGTGCAGAGAAGTGATGGTGGTTCACTGGGTCTAGGGTGCAAAGCAACACAGAAGGCAGTGCCCAGTCTCTCTTTCTGCTTCCCTAAACTGAATCAGCTATCCATTTACCGCTAGGTTTTGGTACCGTAAAATCTCTAGTTCGAAGTAACGGCAGTCACGTTCGCAGCATATCGCTTCTCTCTCTCTCTCTCTCTCTCTCTCTCTCTGATGTGACCGTTTTTTTTTATTCCCACCATTAGCGCAGCCTCATTCCATCACGTTATCAAAATGCACGGGTAATGAGTGTGTTTATGGTGTGTGTCAGTTACCGGAGTCATCTCTAACGATCTGGCCTCAAACCAGTCGTGAGGCTTCGAAGTTTTCTTCCCAAAGGTAGACAGGGCAGTGCGGTGCATGGCGTCTCGTTAAGTTTCCCATCTCTCTATGGCAGAGTCTCTGGGAGGCAAAGCATCACATTCTCTCTCAAAGGCCTCGGCAAACTGTTCCACAAGATCTGGCAGAGAAATCTTACTGACGTCGATGCGGAAGCTCCCTTGTTTCTTTGAGCAGTGGAACTTCTTTGCTTGCAGCCTGATCCTGCAGCATACCAGGGAGTGGTCTGTGGTGCAGTCCGCGCTGTGGGAAGAGCGAGTGTGGAGAAGGTTTTTGACAGCGGAGCGTCTTACCAGGATCAGATCCAGCTGGTGCCAATGGTTGCGGGCGGATGTCTCCAGGAGACTTTGTGTTGAGGTTTTCGTCTTGAAGAAGGAGTTAGCGATGCACAGTTCGTGACAGGCGCAAAACTCGAGCAGTCTTTGTCCATTCTCATTCATTTTCCCCACTCCAAAGGATTCAAGGCATGAGGGCCACAAGTCGTTGTCTGCAACCACTCTGGCATTGAAATCGCCTAGGAGAACAAGTTGTTCTGTGCCGGGGATGTTCCTTATGGTAGATGCAAGATTTTCATAGAACTCATCCTTGACATCTGGAGTGGCGGACAGAGTTGGAGCATATACGCTGACAAGGGTGACAAGGCCTTCAGTGGTGTTGAGGCGGAGAGTCAGGAGTCGCTATGAGCCGCCAGTGCCTGGTTCTATCATACTCAGCAGGCATCGTTAGAGATGACTTCCGTTATTGAGGCCAAGCGCACCGCACTCATTGAGTACCAGCGGTCACCCAACAAGAAGAACCTGCAGATGCTCAGGGCTGCCAGGAGCAAGATTAAGCTAAATGCCAGGCGCTGTGCCAGTGAGTACAG
>JADBJO010001712.1:305000-310000 GCA_016801955.1 Conus betulinus | reverse complement strand
GGAGAGGGGAGGACGAGAGAGGAGAAGAGGAGGGGGAGAGAGAGGGAGGAGGGAGAGGACTTTTGTATTAGCAGGGTAATGAGATAGGCAAAGCCACCAAACAAGACAGAAAAAAAATCAGAATGCACATAGAATTTTCCCATTTTTGGTGGTGATACAAGACAACACACTTTTTTTTTTTTTTTTTTTTTTTTTGCCTGTTTTATTGTTTTATGTTTGAAAAGTAATTTTAATTTTTAGTGTCACGTTTGTTTTGGGGGGGTTGTGGGGGGGGGTTTTTGTGTGGTTTTTTGGGGGGCGAAACTATAAATACTGTAGTCTGAAGAGTTTTAGGGCCAAAAAAGTCGAGATCACGAATGTAATTTCTTTTATTTTTTTATTAAGCAGGGTTTAACGAGAAGATAATACAGTTTTCTGAATCTTAATCAGTGAATAAATGAAAATATGCAGCGTCACGATGTACAAAAATAAACTGAAACTCAAAGCGAATAGCTGACATGCGAAGTATCAAAAAAGGAACAGACTACTATTACAAACGTAAGCAATAGGAGAGAGAGAGAGAGATGAGAGAGAGGACGAGAGAGAGAGAGAGAAGAGAGAGAGAATAGCGGTCAACGATTAATGGGAGGAAACTCTTTAGTAGCTAGAAAATATTCCCGCTCAATATATAGTTGCGTCACCTTGTATCCTACAGGAACCGTTTTTGAGAACTGGCAACGTGCAGAAGTCGCGCTCTACGTATCTCCTGTGGCTGTTGTCCTTTTTCATTTCACCATCGACTGCCCATGAACAGGTGATGAATTACGGAATCAAAACGGCATTGAAAAAACTATATCGTGAGGCAGAAGGGAAGATTAATCCTCGACCTCTGGCAAGAAAGTCCTCGCTATCTTTGGTATGAACACACAATTTTTACTCTATCCTTTTTTTTTTTTTCTTTATTGCTCTTTTTTTTTAATTTCTGTGTGTGTGTGTGTGTGTGTGTGGTGTGTGTGTGGTGTGTGTGCAAACATTAAATGACAGGGTACACAAAATGGGACAAAGTGTCACATTACTTTTTCCCATCGTAATCAAGTTTACTTGAAACATCCACTTCCTCTACCTAAAATATGCCTCATGAGTTGGGCACCACTTTGTAAGTTCTTTTTCCGTTTGGGTTTTTTTTTTTTTTTTGTTTTCTTTTTGCTTGTTTTTTTTTTTTTTTGTTTGTTTGTTTGTTTTTTTGTTTTGTTTGTTTTGTTTTTTGTTGCACCTTTAAATGGTCTCCCTTTTCCCATCGCACATCCGCACCCTTTTATTTTATTTTATTTATTTACTTTTTTTTAATCTTATTTCTTTTCACCAGCCGCTGCCCGTTTCAGTGGTAAGTGTCACGGGCGGCGGGCGGGGAATGCCTGCTGTGGGTTCGATTCCCTTTATTAGAGTTATCATTTATGGAATCTGTCGGCCCACGTCGGCTGCTGCTGCTGGTAGTTTGATATGCTGTGTGCTCTCTGATGAGAAGACTGAAAACCACACAAACGGCTTTTCTGAATGTTCTCATTACCCTTTGTCGAGTGCGGTTTTAGGGGCATATAGTTTGATTATGTTGTTGCGTAATACCAAATGTGCTTGCACGGCGCTGTCTGTAAAGAAGATGGCTTGAGCAGCACCCAGACTTCAACAAGAATGATGCATACTACCTGCTGCCCAGATCAGACCAAGTGAGCATTGTGAGACTGAGGACAGGGCACTCCAGACTGAGACATCACATGTTCACAAAATTCCACATCGGCGAGTCTTCAAGGTGTCCATGCGGTACAGCCCCGCAAACTAATATGTCATGACCTAATGATTAACAAGAAATATTTTTAACGAGAAAAAATGCATGCTGCATATTGTCATCATTAAATCCCTAAAAGGAGAGAGAGAGAGAGAGACGATGAGAGAGGAGTGCAGAGAGGAGAGAGAGAGAGATCCTGCGGTTCAAGATTGAAGGGAGCACACTCTCTGTAAGAGAAGTATTATCCCAGCTCACGTGCCCTTTTTTTTATCAGTCGGTAAGTTTTTGTCCCGGAAGCCGTGTCACTTTTTCGACTAAAACACACGCGCGCGCGCGCGGCGCGCACACCACACACACACCACAAACACACACACCCCACCCACACACACACACACACACAACACACACACACACACGCATGCACGCACGCACGCCGCGCACAGGCCACACACACACACACACACAACACACGCACGCACGCACGCCACGCAACGCACGCACGCATGCACGCACGCACGCACGCACCGCAGCACACCAACACCACACACACACCACACACACACACACTAACACTCACACACACACACACACACACCACACACACACACACACACACACACAACACACTAACATTCACACACACACACACACACACACACACACAACACACACACACAACAACATCACACCAACACAACACACCACACACACACACACACACAGACTCACACACACAGACTCACACACACACCACACCACACACACACCATACACACCACACTCACAACACACACACTCACACACGCACAAGCTCCGTACACACGAACACAGCCACAACCACACACACACCAGACACACACACACACACAACACTAACACTCACAAACCACACAAAACACACCACCCACACACACCACACACACTACACTACCGCTCACACACACACAACACACACACACACACACACACACACACACACACTACACACACTAACACTCACACACACACACACACACACCCACCACCACACACACACTAACCAACACACCACACACCCACACACCCACACCACACACACACACCACCCACAACACACACACACAAACAACACGCACCGCCACTCACACACACAACACACACACACACACACACACACACACACACACACACACACTAACACTAACAACCACTCACACACCACACACCCACACACACACACACTAACCACACACACACACACACCACACACACACACACACACACCCACACACACACACAACACACACACCTCACACACACACCACACCACACGCAAGCTGTATGTGCCGGAGGATCGAGGGATGGGACGGAGTGACACTGGAGCGACATCGGGCAAACATTCCTTATAAGGTAATTCTGGCCTGAGGAGGTAACTGAAAACCTCTCTTCAGGGCTACCCCTTCGGCTTTTCTTCATGCAATGCTCGTGTTGTGTGATGGCCGCCTGGGAACGCGTGTGTCCGCCTCAAGATAAGGAGCAGGACAGACCGTCGCTGGAGCCTCGCGCGCTTTCCTTCGTGTGGTCCTCGCTGAGTAATGCAGAGAGGGTCCATTTTTAATCCAATTCCCCCCCGAAAAGTGGCCACCATGTGTTGCCGACCCCAAACAATAGTTTAGATCAGAAATTTTCAAGAAATATTAAAGGTAAAATTTGCCAGTTAATGTGAAATACGAACAAATTTTCCAGACAAACACGACGCGTTTTCGAACCTTTCAGGTCTCTTCAAACGCCCATCTTGCGCCGAACCGAATTTCATAAATAAAGTGATTGGTCGTTATTTCGTTTCCTTTGTCCCTGCATGTTGTGTATTGTATCTTGCCTGAAGAAGACCTAGGTAGGAGGAATCCGTCCGTCTGTGTTTTTGGGCTCTTGTGATTGGGTTTGTCCAATGTCTCACATGGGCGGTATTTTCTTTTCCCTTTCATCCTTTTAGAAATTTTGGGTTGGAGTTTCTGCTTGCCGTTACCCCACTATCAAACGCATTGTTTATTCAGGCCTCAGCTTAGTGCAAGGCAAGCGGCGTTCCGCCTCCGACCCCCCCCCCCCACCCCCCCCCCCCCCCCCCCTCCATCCCCTGGACTGTGACCCCCAAGCAATTTAACCACCCCCTCCACACACCTAAAACGTCTGGAGCTGACTTGACACTGGGGAAAGATACAGCCCACCTGTCTCACGTTCACCCCAACATTGCAGTTGAAGAAGAATCTGCACCACGGTGACATTAACCATCACGGTCAAACCCGTCCTTACAAAAAGAGTTGACGCCTCCTCGTCCGCTGTCTGCTGCTTTGTCACCTCACAATGGGGATCAGTGTATTAGTCAATTGTATACCTACTGCATTGGCGAGAACCTCTTCCATATACACACAGAAATACACCGATCCCTGAAATCGGTGGTGATCTTCCTGTCTATAAGAAAAGCGTCTCCACATGCAAAGATGAGCACTCTGGGGTTGTTTTGTTTTGGTTTTGTTTTGTTTTGTTTTTTTTTTGTTTTGTTTTGTTTTGTTTGTTTGTTTGTTTTTGTTTTTTGTACATAAAATGTGCTACTGACATTTGTCCAGATGTTAAAAGGTGGAGGTGTCAATGACATGACGTTTGGAGGCCGTGAAGTTAGGGTGTCAATGCACCAGGATAACACGATCACTCTCCATAAAGCGCCAAGTTTGAAATACTGTGCATTACTGTGGACGAACTTGCAAGCCATACGGGAGGAGAGATTTGTATACAATGGAGCTTCTTCCCTGTTTGTATGGAACCACTTCTCAACTTTGACGGGCACGCTGTAAGCCCCCCCCCCCCCCCCCCCCCCACCCCCCCCACCCCCTCTTGCTCGCAGTTGTTTTTTTTACAAGTATTTTTAATACTCCAAGAGAGAGAGACGTGTGTATACCTGTAAGAGAGAGAGAGAGAGAGAGAGAGCGAGAGAGAGAGAGAGAGAGAGAGTGTGTATGGGGGGGGAGAGAAGGTAAGAGGAGGTTGGGAAGAGGAGATAATTCACGGCTCCGCTACTCCTAGATCTGCGCCTGCGCATTCCGAGTTCAAAGCTACTTCATACACTCTCTCTCTCCACAGACGGTGATTGGATTACGGCCTAATCATACATGGGCCACTTCTCTCTCGGGGTGGGGCTTGGCAGCCCTCACAGACGCGGACCATCGACCGCCAACGCAGAGGGCAACACTGCAGAACACTTTGT
>JADBJO010001712.1:295000-300000 GCA_016801955.1 Conus betulinus | reverse complement strand
ACACTACGAACACAGAGTAAAAAATAGAAAGACCCTGCAAAGGGCCGTGCAAAGGGCCGTGAAAAGGACCGTGCAAAGGGCCGTGCAAAGGACCGTGCAACGGACCGTGCAAAGGTCCGTGCAAAGGGCCGTGCAAAGGCCGCCGTGCAGAGGACCGTGCAAAGGGCCGTGCAAAGGGCCGTGCAAAGGACCGTGCAGAGGACCGTGCAAAGGACCGTGCAAAGGACCGTGCAAAGGACCGTGCAGACAAAGGACGCTCCAGGGATGAACCGTTCCTCTCCAACTCAGCATAGTGTGGAGTCATCCCATTATCTGTATCCACATCACAACAGGGGAGCTGGAAAGTGTTATACATTGAAACAAAAGAAGAAAACAGATTAAAAAAAAAAAAAAAAAACTTTCCGTAACACAAAAGACAGACGAATGGGCCACAAAGTACATGACGATGCAAAGCAAACATGGTGCAAAGTAAACACGGTGCAAAGCGAACATGGTGCAAAGCGAACATGGTGCAAAGCAAACATGGTATAAAGTATCCTTTGTTTGACAATACACAATATGGAACCGCCTGAAGACAGGTGTATTTTTTTTCCCCCTATCATCATCAGTATGCCTGTTGTTATAGCTTCATAACTGTTACAAATGTTATATTTGCTACCGTTATTAATATTATCATTATTCTTTACAATATTTCTAACAATTTCCAATTTACCCACTTTTCCAAGCCTCCTGTAGCATCACTGTCATTACTATAATATGGTTACAGTCATAGCTGTTATTAAAACTATTAATATACATATTACAATTATTGATATACTTATTAATTTCCACCCGTCCCATAATTTGTACCCTTCCTTCTCCTCTTTGTTCTTCCTGTCCTTCCCCGCCCCCTCCTCTTCTTTTTTTTCTTCTTCCTTTTCCCTTAGCAGTAGTATTAGTAGCCTACTACTATTATGATTACGAACTTTGATATTATTAATATTATTTCTTTTCTTTCTTTTTCTTTTCTTCTTTCCTTGTTTTTTTTTTTTTTTTTCTGTATCATACTTTTATTATCAGTACTTTTTATCACCATTAACGTTACTATTATTGTTAGCATTATTTTCAGTATTAATGTTACCATAAATTACCATTTTACATCACCATCGTCATCGCTATTAAGACTGCTGCCACGGGCAACCTATTCTGTTTTGACAATCCTCTGACCCCCGCTCTCCCTTTCCTTTTCCCATACTACAACTGCTATTGTCATATTACCACCAACAGTGGGTAGTAACCCTTTCTTTATTCATTTTTTTTTTATATTCAGTATTTTTGATCATCATCATCATCATCATTATAATTATTCCTATCAGTTTTATCATCAATCATCATGACTACATCGACTCACACATTGTCTTCTTCCTTACAGTCTCGTTTTCATTCAACGCGGCTAACTTGCGCCGAAGTGGATGAACATAAGTGATGGGCTCGTTCATTTTTTTTCCCGTTCGTTGGTCCTGAGCGTTGTGTGTCTTGTCTGAAGAAGACCCAAGAGGTCGAAATGCGTCGTGTTTTGCCTAGTGATTGGTTTGTCTTCATTCTGCATTCTTTGGCGGGTGTTTTATCACTAACTTTTCAGATTTGCGTAGATTTCCTCCTGCAGGAGGGTCGCTCACTATGCAACCAGTGTGAATTTTCCGATAAAGATGTCTTCTTAAGATGCTAGAGGCAACGGGCATAAACAATGCACCCAAATAATTACTACTGACTGCAACCACAGTCAGCATGAGAATGACCCTGTGGTCCGTTTCATACACAGTACATGACAGTAAAAAAGAAATATCAAACAAAAACAGACCATGCAGAAGCAAGGAGATTTTACAACTACAAAAAAAAAGGAAAATCTTTACAGAAGTAGTGACGCAGCTGATATTGGAAAGAACTTCCGGCACCCCCCAATGGGAGGGTGGCGGAGTGCAAGGAGGGGTAGGTGTGTGTGGGGGGGGGGGGAGGGGGGGGAGCATTTTCATATGCTCATAAACGAATCCGAAGACCCGCTTCCCGCGTCTGGTCAGCTTATGTTGTTTATAAACCCAGCCGACCACGAAAGATCCGTCAGGAATGATGTTTTGTGTAAGCCTACATGTAAAGCTTCTTGCAACACAACAACTGACGGATGAACAACGAGTCCTCTCTCTCTCTCTCCTTCTCCTCTCTCCCGCTCTCCTCTCTCCTATCTCTCTCTCCATCGCTCTCTCTCTCTCTGATCTTCTCTCCCTCCCATGTGTTTTGGAAGTTTTCCTTCTTCTGTTCACTATCCCCCATCTCATTAGTACTTTTTGAATAGTTGCTTATCGGGTGTAAGAATTAATTACAATGTTGCTCTGTTGAATTGTCAGTATTTCAGTATGAATGATAATGCGTTGAAAATAATGTATGCATGACAAGGACAGATTGTAAGACTAGGCGTTGGCCTAAAATCGCCATCCTTGTGTACTAAAGATCAATCAATCAATCAATCAGTCATTCTCGCCCATCTCTCTCTTTCCTCCCTCTCCTCTCTCTCCGCCCCCTCCCCCTCCATTCCCCCTCCCCCCACTCTCTTCCCCCCCCCCCCCCCCCCCCCCCCCCCCCCCCCGCAGTACCCTGTAGAAGTCTTGCTACCTGACGATGACTTTTTTTTTTTTTTTTGCCCGGAGGTCACTTCCTCAGTGGTGAAGAGTCGAATCCATCCGTCACGCCCGGTCTCAGCAATAAACCGCCAACGGAATAATGTGCCGTTAATTCCGTTGATACTTCCGCACTAGAACTTGAGTGGCGGTCATCTAGGCGGCGGAGTGATTAGGCAAATTGCCTTTCTGAAGATTCCTCCGCCCCCTTCACCTGTGTGTTCATCCACCTGTCTCCTCCCCGCTCTGGCTCCAGAGGGAGACATGAAGGGAGAATGATTGAGATTGACTGCTGGTAGTAAGGTAGTGTGGTAGTGTGTGTGTGTGTGGTGTGTGTGTGTGTGTGTGTGTGTGTGTGTGTTGTGTGTGTGTGTGTGTGTGTGTGTGTTTGTGGTGTGTGGGGGGTGTGGAATGGGTAGGTGACTGTCGGTGTGAATTCAACAGTCACACGTAAGTGTAGCAAAAAACCTCCAAAGGAACTATGGACATTAAGAACAACAATGCTCCTTTAAAAAAAAAAAAAAAAAAAAGAAAAAAGAAAAGACTGCAAAGTAAAAAGATAAAAACGAGTAAGTATATGCATGCATCAATTTCACTTGAGTACAGAAAAAGACTTATTTACTGCAAACGTTTCAGACATTCATTAACATATCTGTCCCTTTCAGACTTAATTAGGTGCTGGACCCAGAGATGATGCTTTGGGATTGTTTGAGCTCTATCATCAGTTGTCTTGAATAATTTCCTTTGAAAACTGAGAATCTTTGTGCACATTAACGGTAATGAGAAGAAAAGATAAGTGAGTGATGAGTGAGTGTGAGTGTGTGTGTGTGTGTGTGTGTGTGTGTGTGTTGTGTGGGTGGTGTGTGTGTGTGTTGTGTGCGTTTGCATGTGTGTCTGCGTGTGTGTGTTAGTGTGGGAGTGAGTATGTGTGTGAGTGTTGTGTGTGTGTGTGTGTGTGTGTGTGGTGTGTGTGTGTGATGTGTGTGTGTATGTGTGTGTGTATGTGTGTGTGTGTGTGTGTGTGGTGTGTGTGTGTGTGTTCGTTTTGTGTGGTGTGTGTGTGTTTATTTTTGTGTTTGCTTGTGGTGTATAGGTGTGTGTGTGTATTGTGTGAGCGCGCATGCGCCTCTGCGTGCGTGTGTGGGGGTGAGGATGAGCTCTCTCTCTCTCTCTCTCTCTCTCGGTCTCTCTCTCTCTCCTCTCTCTCTCTCTCTCTCCTCTCTCTCTCTCTCTCTCTCAATCTCTCAAGACACTTGAATATATATGATTTTATGTTGAAAATGCTAACCTTAGTTATATGGCTTGACCACTTTGATTTTTACCCTTTCAATACGTATTCCCTCGGCCTACACACACACACACACACACACCACACAACACACACACATACACACACGCACGCACACACACACACACACACACACACACACACACACACACACACACACACACACACACACACACTTCGGCCAGGTTCCCAAACCCTAATTACGGTGCACAATGGGAGACAACTCCTGCGTCGAAAAGCGTTTTACTCCCCGTTGGGAAATTAAGCGGACCGGCCCCGCTCCCTGGCCCTCTTAATTTGCTTAATTGCTCGTCACTGTTTTCGATCCGTTTCAGATTTCCTGTTCAGCGGAAATCTCTGTCAGGTGTATCGTTAATACTCGTTTTCGCGCGCCGGTTCGCTTTGGAGGCGGTCGTGTGGCGAGGTCATCAATTGTTAACAGGTTTTGGCTGCTGGCTTACAAGAGTTAAAGTGGAGAGGAGATGGAGAGAGAGAGAGAAAAAAAAGTAGGAGTGGTAATGGTTGGGGAAAGAGGACACACACAACACACACACACACACACACAACAGAGATAGAGAGGGGGGGGGGGGGATTGGAGTTGGGAAACAAGGGAGGGATGCTTGTGACTGACATAAGTGCAGGTTAAAGGAGAAAGGCGGTGATGCACAGAGGACAGACAGAATTATACGAACAGGGGCAAAGGCACACACAGCGCGATCAACCAGAGAGAAAGACAAAGCGAAGTGCAATAGGTGAGAAGCATGGAGACGACCAGATGCTGAAAGAAGAACAGGAAAAAACATGGACGTCATAAGAAGTATCCATGCCCCAGCGTTATGAATCAGTTATAAACTCCATATACCAGACACTTCAGCGCGGATGTTCGTAGAAATACGTGAGGCATTTAAAGTAGTTAAGCGAGTAGGAAAACTTGTCTCCAAAGGTCGACGATTTTGTTGCAGATCTGAACAATGGTTTCACAAAGGTGGCTCTGAAAAAAAAAAAAAAAAAATACCGATCACCTCCTAGAAATCTATAGATACACATAACCACTTTCTCAA
>JADBJO010001712.1:285000-290000 GCA_016801955.1 Conus betulinus | reverse complement strand
TTGGCTCTTCGAAACTTGCTCTAATAGTGACCTAGCTTTTTGATATCCTCTCCACGTCTGTGGCCTTGGTTTCGTTCCGTCAGGGTCACCAGTATCGGCAATTTCATGGGGAATGTCGTGGAACAGACGTGGTGGCGTCCTCCGGAGGGAGAGTTTCTCTCACGCCGGCTCCGCGACTAAGCAATTATTGTCGTCAGTAGGGGGCTTAGTGGACGGTGTCCTGCGTATGTTGAACCAGAAACAGGCGCCACTGAACACCACCGAAGTGACTCGGCAGCAGTGCAGTGTCTCCTCCGGTGGGTTGCCTCTTGACAACTTGGCATTGGCTGCTTCCTGTGGATTGCCGGCGCCGGGCTGCGGCAGGCCGGTCCGGGGCTGTGACTGTGGACGGGGTGTCGGAATGAGCTGAGATGGCACAGAATATGGGGCAGCAAAAATAAGAAAGAAAGAAGAAAGAAAGAAAGAAAGAAAGAAAGAAAAAAAGAAACAAGCAAACAAACAAAAGAAGAAAGAAGAAAAAGAAACAAATGAAACCTATCGATGACACCCAAGATCTATCCGGGAGCCAGATGCATAATCCCAGCTATGCTGTGCCCTTCGTTGTCGGCTTGGCTGTGACCTGAGCCCAGCCTCCCATCTGGAGTGGAAAGTGCATGCGTTTTCTTCTGCGATATTATCCGTTAAATAGACATAGAGAAAGAGATAGGGAAGGGGTGAAGGTGTGGGACTGAGAGAGTGTGAGAGAGAGAGAGAGAGAGAGAGAGAGAGAGAGAGAGAGAGAGAGAGAGAGAGAGAAGACGAGAGAGAGAGACAGAGAGAGACACAGAGAGACAGAGATATACAGACAGACACAGAGTGGCAGAAGGAAAATGACAGAGAGGCAAGGAGGAAGGGAGGGTAAGAGGAGGAAGAGGAGAGAGCGCTGGAAGGGAGACGAGGTGGGCAGGGGGGGAGGGGGATGTCTAAATTTCAAGTTGTCTCTCCTCCTAGTGGGACTGGGAAGAGAAACAAAGGAAAAAGAAGAGAGAAGACTGAAAGCAAAACACACAGCTGAGGGGCTTGGAGCTCAAGAGGATCATATCATAGGCAGCTCATTCCCGCACGCCCCTCGCAAACAACCCAATTCAATCTAATCTGCGCCAATTATCACCGCAAATCGCCCGCCATCTTGCTAAGACCTAGGCGCGAGATTCGTTTCCGGGTCGATGGCATCCCGGACAAAGCCGCTTAGCGCATTGAAAACAGATCCTTCCGCTTTCCGAAATCGGATGAGACGAAATCCATTCAGCCAATCTCCTAGTAGTGCCCGCGCATGGTTTTGTTCATTAGTAGGAAGAAGAAGGGTTTGCGCATGGTTTTGTGGTGGGGGGGGGGGGGGGGGGGGGGGGGAAAGGGGGGGGGGGGGGGGGAAGAGGGGATATGCTGGGGGAGGGGGGGGGGGGGGGGAAGGGGATCGGAGGGAGTAGAGGGCAGACGTTGTGGGGCTGATGGCGTTTGGGGATTTTGTTCCAGGAGAAAAATTATATTTTTTGCTTAGACCTTTGTCGTTTCTCTTTCTTTTGTGTGTGTGTGTGTGTGTGTGTGTGTGTGTGTGTGTGTGTGTGTGTTGTGTTTTTTTTCTCTTCTTTTTTTTTTTCTTTTTTTCTTTCTTTTTTTCTTTTTTTTTTTTTTTTTTTTGTTTTGTTTGTGTTTTTGACTGGGTGCTGAAGAAAGCAACGAAGCATCACAGACAGTGGCTGAAAGGTCAGGAACTGTGTGATCTGGGCATCGGAGATGTTGTTACTGTAAGCTTATTCTTCGCTGACGTCGTTGCTGCACTAGCAGAATAAACCACATGTGAACTACAGCCCTTTGTGAGTTGAGATCAGCACCTCAGAACCTGGCCCGAACATCCATGCCAAACGGGCTAAGAACATAGTGCTCGGAAAGCACCCCACCACCACCACCACCGCCGCCGCCGCCGCTGCCGCCGCCGCCGCCCCACCAAGTGAAAACGCTGACAAGAAGAAAGTGGACCTGGTGTGACAGTTTTTACGTATCTCGGAAGCTTCATCACCACAACAACGGGAGAAATGGATAAAGACGTTGACTGTTGAGCGCGATCAGCTTCAGCCGCATTCAGCCAGCTTCGCAAGACAATGGAGAAGTTAGAAAAACTCTCACTCGCGACATGTCCTTCTTCTTCTTTTCTTCTTCTTCTTCTTTCTTCTTCTCGAAACACTCTAGATGGGAACGCCAGCTCCTCTGACGAATGCTGCCGAGCGCTGCAGGGGCCTCAAGGACGCGGTTCTCTACAACAGCAATGTACTGTCCACCCTCTCGTACAGAATCCTAGCATATGAAAACCGGCCACGAAAAGAAGCTCGATGAATTCGATCAGTGAATGCAGACCATAAACATCCTGGGCTTCAAATGGAGTGACTTCACTGAGAACGAAGAGTCAAACAACAAGTCGGTGTCCTCGATCATGTTTACAAGCGTCTTCTGAGCTGGATGGGACGTGTAGCAAGACTTCTGCCTGATGGGACTTAACAAACGGAGTCCCTGGATGAAATCCCTCGAGGAGAGAGGCGAAAGAGAGGAAGAACTGGTGCCAGACGATCGACAGGAACCATCACATGGTGAACAGGTCATGAAGCGACGCACACTGAGCGAGCTCGCTGGAGAACTATGGTTACTGCCTCGTGCCTCGCGCGACCAGCAAGCAGCAATTCAGTGAGTGTGGCTTTTTTGTCTCGTAACTTTAAACCAGGAACAAACAGGATAACTCTTTCCCCCCATGACGTGTGTGTGTGTGTGTGTGTGTGTTGTGTGTGTGTGTGTGGTGCGCGCGCGCGTGCGTGCGTGCGTGCGTGCGTGTGTGTGTGTGTGTGTGAACTGTCCCCTGCCACATTTAAGATTTCCCTGTGAACTTACTTCTATTATTTCCATATTCCCTTACCTCTTTTCCCATAATCACTTGGTGGTGTGAGTTTTTTTTTGCTGTCGCTGGTGTTTGTTTGGTTGCTTTTTTTTTTTTTTTTTTTTTTTTTAAATTTTCGGTAGAATAAGCTAGAGCGAGAAACCGCAAACACGCTACTGCTCCATTTGAAAACCACAGCAGTTTGGGAATGGAAGTTACATCTGCAGGGACTGAATGTAATCGAGCACAAAATAAACACACGCGTGTGTTGTAGGCGCGCGCCGCGCACACGCGCGCGTGCGTGCGTGCGTGTGTGTATGTGTGTGTGTGTGTGTGTGTGTGTGTGTGTGTGTGTTCTGTGTGTTGTGTGTGTGTGTGTGTGTGTGTGCCAATTGTAGATCATGGGCATTTACCTAGTTTTGTAAAGCCGATGTGGTAGGCCTCATGGGGCCTTGGGGTCTTTGACACCCAGAGCGATAGGGGGGGAAGGGCTCATGTGAGGGAGGAAGGTGGGCGGGGGGAAAACGGTACGCATTAGGGAAAAAACCCCTCTTATTTCAAGAGACTGCAGCCAACGCAATGTGCTTGTTAGTTTTCTGTTTTAACCCAGCTTTATCTTTTCTGGGTGACTTCCGCCAGCTCCCTCTTCCGCACGCGTGCACCCCACTCTAATACAGGCATGTACGCAGACCATGATTGCACAGGCGTGCACATTCCAACAAGCAGACCAACACACACAAGCATGCCCTCTCTCCCTCTCTCTCTCTCTCTCCTCTCTCTCCCCTCTCGCCTCTCTCTCTCCCTCTCACGCACAGCCTCTTCCCCCCCCTCCCCGCACGTACACACACACACACACACCACACGCACACACTGCATGCACGCACACACACACACACACACACACACACACACACACACACACACACACACACACACTCACACACACCACACACACACACACACACACACACACAACACACTTACAGTGACAGGAATACGCCAAATCAAACAACTCAGACTTGTCACTTTGGTGAATGTGACTCGACCATTCCTGTCACTGACAATCAGTAAGTCAGAAACGAAACCATGCACATAAAACCCACTTACTCTTCTACCACCTGAGAGAGAGAGAGAGAGAGAGAGAGAGAGAGAGAGAGAGAGAGAGAGAGCGAGAGAGAGATCAGACTAAACTACAGAGAGAGCGAGTAGACTAAACGCGAGAGAGAGAAAGGGACAGGCAGAGAGAGAGAGAGAGAGAGAGAGAGAAAGAGAGAGAGAGAGAGGCGGCGGTGGAGGGGGGGGGGAGAGACATACAGAGAGAGAGAGAGAGAGAGAGGACAGAGAGAGAGAGAGACAGAGATAGAGAGGAGAGGATGTGAGATGCGGGCAGACTATGAGGGAGAGAGAGAGAGAGGAGAGAGAGAGAGAGGAGAGAGAGAAAGGAAAAGACAGGACAGCACAGACAGACAGAGTGAGAGAGAGAGAGGAGAAAGAGAGAGAGAAAAGACAAGACAGAGTGAGAGAGAGAGAGAGACAGAGACAGAGAGAGAGTGAGATGCGGCAAGACTATGAGAGAGAGAGAGAGAGAGAGAGAGAGAGAGACAGACAGACAGAGATAGATAGACAGACAGAGACAGACCGAGTGAGAGAGAGAGAGAGAGAAAGAGAGAGAGAAAGACAGAGTGAGAGAGAGAGAGAGAGAAAACAGACAGAGAGCGGACGCCAGGCTGCGGTAGATGGGCGGGAAGGTGGAGGGAAGGGGGGGGGGGGGTCTTTGGGTAAAGAAGGAGCTAGCCAGAAAACGATCGTTTGAAACAGACACCCCCCTACCCCACCCCCCCCCCCCCCCCCCCCCCTCCCACCCCACCCCTCTTCCCCTCTCCACTCCCTCCTCAGGAAAGAGCTGGGAAAGCAGGCGCTCATCGCACGTATATCAATTGGACCCCCCACAAAGCCCAGCGCAGGACCACTCCACCCAGCTAACCAGCCAATTAAACGCCTCGCTGTAGCTTCACAATTTAATTTGAGCTACCCAGCATTCTTTGCGGCGGTCACGTGGGCGCGTGATGGGCTCTCTCTCTCTCTCTCTCTCTGTGTG
>JADBJO010001712.1:272500-280000 GCA_016801955.1 Conus betulinus | reverse complement strand
AGTTAGTCAAAGTTTCTCACAGAGTCCAGTTGGCATTTATCTTTAATTGGTTTTATCTAGTTTGGGTGGTTAACACGTTGTAGTATTCAAAGTTCTACACACTTCCCTCCTCCCCATCCCCACCCCCCACCCCCCCCCCCCCCCATCCCTCCACCGTTCTTTTCATAAGCACGCATCTGCATACCACACACACATTTAACACATGGTCTGATATCACTTTTAGTGAGAAAAGGTTAAATTTAGGAACACACACACACACACACACACACACACACACACACCGCAACCGCAACCCCCCCCCCCCCCCCCCCCCCCCACCCCCATCACCCCTCCCCCCCCCCCCCCCCCCCCCCCCCCCCCCCCCCAAAAAAAAAAAGCAACAAAACAACAACAAACAAATGAAGATTTCGAGCAAACCACGGCAGGAAGGTATCAATCATCCTTACACCACAGCCAGCTGGGCAAGCCACGCTGAACCTGCACGGCCAAACAAAATCACGATGGCAGTCGAATCTCGTTAGTTCTCCATCATCACCACCACTGCCTTGTGCCACGGAGAAGTACAAATATTTTAGAGCCTGCGCCAAAACGTGCCTAACCTCAGCAATTTGGAGATTAGACACGCATCCCTTGGTGGGTTGGAGGTGATGGAGCAGAAGGGGGTTGGACGGGATAGGGGAGAGGGCAGGAGGTGGAGGGGGGGGGGGGGGGGATGGAAGGGGAGAGGACGAGATGGGAAGGGTGAGTGCAAAATGCGAAGATGGCGGAACAGGAGAAAGAGAGAGAAAGAGAATTGTCTCATTGAAACGGTTTACCGAGTTGCTGACTTCCATTTCACTTCTAGTCAGCGCTGGTGATGTCGCCGGCAAACATACTAGTTTCGAAGTGAGATGACTGCAGGCAGAAGCTAAAACAAAAACTTCAAAGAAAATTTACTTTTCCGCCAAACGAAAGAATCAAAACAAATCATAGGAGAAACACGACGCGTTTCGACCTCTTTGGTCTTCTTCATGCAAGACGAGCACGTTTTAAGACAACGAAAACGAAGAACGGACAATCACTGATCTCCTAAAATTGGGCGCAAGGCGAAGAGATAAGTGATTGTTCGTTCTTCGTTTTCTCTGTCTTCGTTTTCGTTGTCTTGAATGTTGCCTGTCTTGCCTGGAGAAGACCGAAGAGGTCGAAATGCGTCGTGTGTTTGTGTGGCAAACCTGATAGTTTTGACGGCTTTTCCTTCGTTACTGACCGCGCCAGAGCTTAGCTGGAAACGTCTGGTCTGTTTGTGTGTTTGTTTTATTGTTTTTGTTTGTTTGTTGTTTGTTTGTTTTTTGACAACACTGACGAAGAATTGATCTGCAAATATCAGATCTCTATTGTTTACAACACGGATGAAGAGTTAAGCTGGAAAAGTCTGATCTCTTTTGTTTACAACACTGATGAAGAAATGAGCTGAAAATGCCTGATCACTGTTGTTTTCCACATCATTGAAGAACTGAGCCTACAACATCTAAAATGTTTCATTTAGAACACTAATGAAGAGCTGAGCCTGAGACATCTGAAATCTTTTGGTGACAACACTGATAAAGAGCTAAGCCTGAGACATCTGAAACCTTTTGATTACAACTAAATGAAGAGCTGAGCCTGAAACACGTGAAATCTTTTGTTTGCAACACGTCTGAAATCTTTGTTTACAACACTGACAAAGAGCTGAGCCTGAGACATCTGAAATCTCTTGGTGACAACACTAATAAAGAGCTAAGCCTGACACATCTGAAATCTTTTGTTTACAATACTGAGTAAAAGCTAAGCTGGAAACATCTGAAATCTTTTGTTTACAACACTGATAAAGAGCTAAGCCTGAAACATCTGAAATCTTTGTTTACAACACTGATAAAGAGCTAAGCCTGAAACATCTGAAATCTTTTGATTACAACACTGATAAAGAGCTAGGCTGGAAACATCTGAATTTTTTTCTCTACAACACTGGTAAAGTGCTAAGCCTGACACATCTGAAACCTTTTGATTATAACACTGATAAAGAGCTAAGCCTGACACATCTGAAATCATTTGTTCACAAACACTAATAAAGAGCTAATCTGGATACATGTGAAATCTTTTGTTCACAACACTAACAAAGAGCTAATCTAGAAACATCTGAAATCTTTTGTTCACAACACTGATGAAGAGCTAAACCTGAAACATCTGAAATCTTTTGTTTACAACACTGATAAAGAGGTAAGCCTGATACATCTGAAATATGTGTTTACAACACGTCTGAAATCTTTGTTAACAACACTGACAAAGAGCTAAGCTTGAGACATCTGAAATCTTTTGTTCATAACGCTGATAAAGAACTAAGCTGGAAACATCTGAAATCTTTTGTACACAACACTGATAAAGAGCTAAGCCTGATACATCTGAAATCTTTTGATTACAACATTGATGAAGAGCTAAGCCTGGCACATCTGAAATCTTTTGATTACGACACCGATAAAGAGCTAAGCCGGACACATCTGAAATCTTTCGTTCACAACACTGATAAAGAGCTAAGCTGGAAACATCTGAAATCTTTTGTTCACAACACTGATGAGGCGCTGAGCTGAACACGCCTATCCTATCCTTTCAACAACACAATACCTAATTGGAAATGAAATGAGGCAGGGAACAGTAAACAATAAACACTAAACAAGTGGGGTAGTTTTTGCTCCCATAAGGAAACCTGACACAGAGTAACTTTTATTCAAGACTGGCAGAGCCTTTAAGCTTGAATAAAGTCAGACAAATACAAAGACGAACAATCTAATAGTGGGGGAAAAAACAAGCGCAGGCCAACAACTAAATTGTCTTCATAGTAATAACTTGGCAAAACTTTGAACTTAAAGAGAGGTGGGAGGGGGGGGGGGGGGGGGGGGGGGGGGGGTCAGAGGTTGAAGATGTAAAAACTGAGAACATGAAATTAAGCAAATATATTAAAGATATGAAAACTCTTCACTGGTTGCATAAGGGAACCATCGCAATCCCTTTTAAAGGCCTACTCGGAGCAGGCAATACAAATATATCTGCCTTTAAAAGAAAGACATGGAAGGGAACAAAAACATGATGAGATGAGACAGACAGAAGAAAAGAACAAACAGGCATTCAAAGAAAGAGACAGAGAATGCAGAGAGAGAGAGAGAGAGAGAGGGGGGGGGGGGGGGTGAGGGAAGGAGAGAGAGGGAGAGAGAGGTAGAATAAAGAAAGAGAGGAAGAAGTCAAGAAAGAAAAGAAAGAAAAAGAAGGAACCGAACAGAAAGCAGAGACACGAGAAAGAGACACAACGAGACAGGTAGTCGAGACTGAAACAATACAGTCACTGCCCCCCTTTGTGAGCCTTTCGTCTACGGAGTGACTTCCCTTGCTACGTCTTTGATTGGCTAAGTCAACAGGGGAAGCTACTAGCTCAGACTGAATCAACAACAGAATGAGGCTCGCATTCCAGGTTACCCTTGGGGTCAAGAAGTGGGGGATGGAGGGGGAGGGGGGTGCTGACTAGCTCTGTTGGTATGTTACCTTACGTACCTGGCTCGTCTGCACAGGGTTTCACGTTCAAATCTCGCTGAGCACACAACACAAAATCTTGCTTCTTACTTGCCGACTAGGTTGCCTTTGGTGGTGTTTGAGTAGTAAACTGCGTATGCATTGCTAAATTCGAATCCGTGCGAATAGCTTTAGCCTGGAAATACGTCTCTGAAAGACTAGGTATGTGGCAAGTGTGTGTGTGTGTGTGTGTGTGTGTGTGTGTGTGTGTGTGTGTGTGTGTGTGTGTGTGAGAGAGAGAGAGAGAGAGAGAGAGAGAGAGAGAGAGAGAGAGAGAGAGTGAAATGAGTGAACGAGTGTGTGTGTGTGTGTGTGTGTGTGTGTGTGTGTGCGCGTGCGTGCGTGCGCGTGCGTGCGTGCGTGCGTGCGTGCGTGCGTGCGTGCGTGCGTGCGTATGTGTGTGTGTGTGTGTGTGTGTGTGTGTGTGTGTGTGTGTGTGTGTGTGTGTGTGACCCTCTGAGTGTGCGAACGTGTGTGTTTGTGTGTGTGTGTGTGTGTGTGTGTGTGTGTGTGTGTGTGTGTGTGTGTGTGTGTGTGTGTGTGTGACCCTCTGAGTGTGCGAACGTGTGTGTTTGTGTGTGTGTGTGTGTGTGTGTGTGTGTGTGTGTGTGTGTGTGTGTGTGTGTGTGTGTGAACAACCATGGGTTAATCTGACAATGAACTTGTTTCAGTCAGTCTGTGTGTGAAAGCCGTGTGTATGTGTGTGTGTGTGTGTGTGTGTGTGTGTGTGTGTGTGAGAGAGAGAGAGAGAGAGAGAGAGAGAGAGAGAGAGACAGACAGACAGACAGACAGAGACAGAGAGAGACACAGACAGACAGACAGACAGACTGACAGACAGACAGAGATAATACGTTACGTGCAGTAGGCTTACGTTGATGTCAGTGAGCCTAATCTAAATTCACATTTCAGATTAGCGTCCATAAACCACGAACGCTGATACAGCGGACACGAGAATTCCATTCCAGAAGGACTGTGAGGAGACTGGGCCCAACAGTATGCCTACCAGCACACCAGAACGGCTGCAAGTTTAGACTCGTCAATGAAAAGCGGCCATTTTAATTCTTCGGCACCATATCAGGATTACAACTCGCAAAGTCTGCTTGCGAATTCTGTATTCAAGCTTGCTACTACAAATAAGCCAGTGCAAGCCACACGCCCCAATTAAGATTTTGCTTTAACTTTTTCCATGCAACCCATGTTAGTGTTTTGAGGTGTAGCATAAATTTGCGGCAAAAATTGATGTTAAACTGATAAAAGATCAAATGAAACACACACACACACACACACACACACACACACACACACACACACACACACACACCTCAATCGTTTCATTTGTTGCAGCTGATCATGATCGATCTCACGGTACCATATGAGAAAAGAATGGAGGCAGCTCAAATCTACAAGACTGAAAAGTATGCTGATCTGGCAAACAGCCTGAGGAGAGAAGGCTATCCTGGTCAAAGTCCTCACTGCAGAAATTGGAGCTAGGGGGTTTTGTAGGAACGTCTGCATACAGCCTCATGAAACAGCTCTCAGTTGCAGGGAGGGGAAAAAACAGAGCCCAGAAAGCAATGGCAGAAGCGGCAGAGAGGTGTTTCAAGCTGGATCTGGTCAAGGAGGAACAAAAGTGAACTTCATAAGACTTAACTTTCCTACAAATATCAGGTGTCCCAGTGGCTCAGTAGTTAGTGTGCGAGTCATAAAGTGGAAAATTATCATGTCCAGAGGGTCATGGGTTCGAATCCCAGCCATGGCTCGTCCCAAGATGGGAAAAAAGGGGGCAGCAGAGGGACATCCGGAGTCATGAACCGGATGTGGCCCAACACCCCTAGAGTGTCAGGAGATAAGGGCTGAAACACTTGCTTGAAGGGGGCTTCTCTTCTGAGGACTCTCTGCTGCCACGCTCTCCACGAGTTTCTTTCTACTGTTTTTAGAGATTTCTCCCGATGAAATCATTCACAGTCTAGAAATACACGAGCTGCCCTGTACTTGACGTCACACGTCAAACTTTCGCACTCGCCCGTGACCCTATGTTTGCGCCATGGCTTCCCCCCAAAAAAACACTCCCATTATTTTGATCTTTTAATCTGTACCTTGTAGGCCATATCAAAAAAAAAAAAAAAAAAAAAATACAATAATAACTCAACTTTCAGACACAATGGGACCTTTTCAAAACAATCTGATTGCGCTTGTCTATAAATACTGGATTCTTTATGCAAGAACTAGACGAATTAATTTGCGGTGTGCAGCCTGGAACCAGGCACCCAAATGTGGGCAGGCTACTCCAGTGAGCTCCCCTGGTGTTCCAAAGGTTCCGTGGCTGCCAATGCAACAGACCGGCTGCGGTAAGCGCGATAGGTCACGGACGTGGAACATCTAAGGAGGGGGGTCAACAAAATCTCTCTCTCTCTCTCTCTCTCTCTCTCTCTCTCTCTCTCTCTCTCTCTCGTATTATTTATTTTTTTTTTATGTCTCCCTCTGTACCTTTTTTTTTTCTCTCTTCCTTTTCGTACTAAATCTGGATGGCGAAAAAATGTATAGTAACCAGTCTCATTTCCCTGGTCAAAATAAAATTTTGTTCTTTCCTACGTTCTCTCTCTCTCTCTCTCTCTCTCTCTCTCTCTCTCTCTCTCTCTCTCTCTCATGAATGAATGAATGAACGAATGAATGAATGAACGAACGATGCTATTATTAATTTCCGAAACACTTTTGCAAAGGAAATTTGGGAAAATGCACTTTCCTTGTTCTCTCTCTCTCTCTCTCTCTCTCTCTCTCTCTCTCTCTCTCTCTCTCTCTCTCTCATGAATGAATGAATGAATGAATGAATGAATGAATGAACGAACGATGCTATTATTAATTTTCAGAATACTTTTGCAAAGGATATTTGGGGAAATTGGGGAAATACACTTTCCTTGTCTCTCTCTCTCTCTCTCTCTCTCTCTCTCTCTCTCTCTCTCTCTCTCTCTCTCTCTCTCTCTCTCTCTAGAAATGGAAGGACTGAGAAAAAAAAAGTGGAACGACTTTTGACGAAATGTAAACGGAGCCTTGGTGAAGGGTATGTGTGTGTGTGTGTGTGAACAAGAACAAGAACATGTATTACTTTATTGCCATATGAAAACCAGAGGTTTTGTGGGGCACGGACGATCAGGTTAAGACATTCAATAAACTAATTCCAACATCGTCACATCTTGTAATATAACATTAGAAGCAGAAAAAAAAAAGAAAAACATAGTGTGTGTCAGGGTCTGATTAAATTTCCTGTCTCCGAAGAGAAAAACACAACAGGATATACGGGGCAAGTATAGGTTGGAAGCAGTCCATTAAATTAAAATGAGCTCCGACGGGGGTGTGTGTGTGTGTGTGTGTGTGTGTGTGTGTGTGTGTGTGTGCGTGCGTGCGTGCGTGCGTGTGTGTGTGTGTGTGTGCGTGTGTGTGTGTCTATCTGTGTCTGTGTCTGTGTGTGCCCGTGGACGCCCAATACCTTTCTCCTTGCTGCGACTTATCAGACAATGTGCACCTCCATCCCAACCTCCAACCCCTCGCCCGACTCTTACCCTACCCCACCACCACCCCACTAACCCCAGCACCAACCCCTACCCTCCTCCCGACGGCCGGCTGTGGAACCGCGAATAATGGAACCGCCCCCTAATTTCTACAATTAGTGCACCGCGTGCAGTGAATGCATTCTTCCAGATCCAGAGACTTGCAGGCAAATAGCCCCATCCCCTCACCCACCCCAAACACCCCCCATCCTCTCCCCTCCATCCCCCCACTCACCCACCCCTTGCCCCCGTTGCAGCAAGCAGCAGAACCTTCCCCTTCTCGTCCCCTCTCCCTCCCTCCCGCATCCTACCCTCCCTTAACCCCCCCCCCCCCCCCCCTACCCCCTCATCCTTCTCCCCCCCTGCTCTCCCTCACGCA
>JADBJO010001712.1:255000-265000 GCA_016801955.1 Conus betulinus | reverse complement strand
AGTAGCAAAGCGGTGCAAGGAAGTATGCATAGGTCATAATTTATGTAATGTAGGAAATATGAATAACAACATGTGAACGTAGTGCGAGAAAATATGAATAGGACACATTTGATACCGAGAAATGTGCAGAGATCACATGTATTAAAAGGAAATGCGAATAGGGCATTTGTAATACCTGGAAATATGCATAGAGCTCATGTAACACACGAAATATGAAAGGGCATAATCCAGAAATACGTATAGAACACACTACTACACAGATATATGAGCAAAGCATGTGTGATGCCTGGAAATATGCATAGAACTCATGTAATACACAGAAATATGAACAGGGCATATGTGATGCCTGGATATATGCACTGAACTCATATAATACACAGAAATATGAACAGGGCATAATGTGTAATACCAGGAAGTATCAGTAGAGCACATGTAGTACGAATGAATAAAGCACACCGAAATACAAAGAAACGTGAGCAGAGCATATGTAGCACTAGGAGCCATAAAGACGGCGCGTGCAGTGCAATGAAATATGAACATGTACGACTAGAAAATATGAACAGGGCACATGTGTAACCAGAAAATATGAACATGGCACATGTACAACCCAGAAAATATGAACAGGGCACATGTACTACCAGAAAATATTAACAGGGCACATGTACTACCAGAAAAATATGAACAGGGCGCATGTAATACAGGTGCATGTGCATATAGAACATAGAATGTCAAAGTAAATGAATAGAGCACATACAAGTAAATGTGAACAGGGCACAAATTATGCAAGGAAACATAGATGGAGAATATGTAGTACAAGGAAATATGAATAAGGTTTGTGCAGTATCATGAAATGTGGATGGGGACATGTAGCCTAATGCAAGATAATGACACAAAGAAATATGAATACGACACGTGTAATGCAGAGAAATATTAATGATGCGCATGCAGAGCAAGGAACTATATAAAAGGGCACATGTATTAAGAGTTTAGATGAAGAAAGCCACATATAATGCATTGAAGTGTAAAGATGGTTTATGTCATATCAGGAAATAGGAATGGGCACATGAAGGAAAAGTAGACAGGGAAAATGCGCGAAAGAATATACGAATAGAGCACAAACAAATGTGAGTAGCGCGCATGAAATTAAAAAAAAAAAAAAATGCATCATAGGGCACATGCATTATTTGGGAAATGGAAACAGGGCACATGTTCCTGATGCACAAAGAAAGCAAAAGCCAGATGCAAAATTATAATATACCATCTGGTGATTTTGGTGACAGCATTGTTAGTCGAAGAAGCCGCATAATGAATGCCAGCAAATTCAGCTTTATTAACGTGAAACACTACATGTGAAGAAGGAGACTTTTGAGAGAGAGAGAGAGAGAGAGAGAGAGAGAGAGAGGGCATGTGTACACACACACACCACACACACACACACACACACACACACACACACACACTTACGCATGCGCGCACCCACGCACGCGCACACACACATGCACACGTACGCATGCACGCATGCACACACATACACGCTCGCACAGAGAGAGAGAGACAGAGAGATCTCGTTACAAGAGAAATTACATTTGTGACCGCTGCCCTAAAAGTTAAGACATACATATTTATAGTTACAAACGTGACACTGGAAATTAAAATTACTTACAAACAATAAAACATGCGTGTAACACCAAAAATGGAATTTCAATCTTTCTCCTTTTGGTAGTGCAAATAAAGTACACACTCAGCCACTCTTGATTATATATACATAAATGTGTGCACGTATGAGAGAGAGAGAGAGAGAGAGAGAGAGAGAGAGAGAGAGAGAGAGAGAGAGAGAGAGAGAGTGATTTATCATTAAAATCATTAAGATGAGACATATTCCAGACATTTCTATTCCTCACTGTTCCAGGACATGCACACATAAAACAGAAACACACCCCCACACTCCAGCATTTATACTTTCCCGCTTGCTCACGGACATACACACCCGCACACATGCTTGTGTCACAGGTGATCCATGACAGAGAGATGCATATAATATTCTCTACGATTTGCAGGAATGTTATAAGGAGGGATGTATAGTTATTGTAAATACTGCAGTCTCTTGGCTTCATTTTTTCATCAGTTTTTTTTTTCTCCCTTATTTATATTCCCCCCCCCCCCCCCCCCCCCCCCCCCCCCCCCCCCCCCCCCCCCCATAAATGAAAGGAAGATGAAAATCTACGCTGTTCATCGGTCATCTCGATTGTTCTTTTTTCCACATAATCAAAAAAAAAAAAAAAAAAGTTCTTCTCAGGCTGAAGGCTGGGACATAAGGTTTGTTGTTCTTCCACACAGTCAAAAAAATATTGTTCTCAGGCTGAAGTCTATGACGTTCTCAGGTTTGGTTGTTCTACAAAAACAAAAAATGTTTGTTGTCAGGCTGAAGGCTGTGACGTTATCAGGTTCGGTTGTTCTACAAAAACAAAATATGTTGTTCTCAGGCTGAAGGCTGTGACGTTATCAGGTTCGGTTGTTCTACGAAGACAAAAGATGTTGTTTCTCAGACTGAAGTCAGTGACGTCGTCAGGTCTGCTGTTCTTCCATGTTATCAAAATCTTGTTCCTAGACTGCAGTCTGTGACAGCAACAGGTTTGCTGTTCTTCAACCTTCTCGAAAATGTTGTTCTCTGTGACGTAGTCGGTTCTCTTGTTCTTCGACTTTTCCTGGTTTCTTTCTTATACGAGACGTAGTGTAGCCTACTAACTTTTCTTCAGGATGTCACAAAGAAAGTACTTTGTTTGTCTGTGTCCTGGGCGGTAACTAACCCCGTCTCTTTCTAAATTTTGCTTCATTTTCCGTCCTCAATCACTCCGTTTTGAAACTCAGGATGTGCCGTTTTGTCAAATATGTCGTTTAGTCAGAGTATGACATTTATCAGGATGTGACATTCGGTCAGAATATGGCATTCAGTCAGAATATGGCATTTGGTCAGAATATGACATCATGTCAGGATGTGACATTTCATCAGGATTTGACATTTAATCAGAATATGACATTTTATCAGGATATGACATTTTATCAGGATGTTAGATTTAGTCAGAATATGACATTTTGTCAGGATGCGACATTTTGTCAGGATGCGACATTTTTTTCCCCCCCCGCGTATGAAAAGGCTCTGCGTGGTCAGCTAGGCGATGATTCTGAAAAATGAAATAAAATGAGCTGTATATTTTTATGTAACTTTTTTGTTGTTCAGCCGACCGCAAAGGGCCATATCAGGATTCTCGCCGCAAATAAACTAGAAATAAGTGAATAGATAAGTGAATAAATAAACAAATAACGATTGAAGTCAAAGACTTGGACAAGTCTGTTGTTCTTCGACACAGTTAAAAAGGTAATGTAGAATGTACATAATTTTTTCAACCAGGAGCACGCGTTCACACGCACTTATACACGCACGCGCGCGCGTGGGCACAATATTGCCCTTTGGACCGTTCCACTCGGATTACAGGACTGATGCGCTGTATTTATGCTAAGTAAATAATTGTTGCCCATAAAAAAAAAGAAAATACTCATGTATAATATACACAGGTAAAGGACGGTTACGAATATCATCACAGAGAGAGAGAGAGAGGGGGGGGGGGGGAGAGGGAGAGAGAGAGAGAGAGAGAGAGAGAGAGAGAGAGAGAGAGAGAGAGAGAGAGAGAGAGAGAGAGAGATAATATACACTGGTAAAGGACGGTTACATGAATATCATCAGAGAGAGAGAGAGGGAGAGAGAGATATCTGTGTATTCATTGCATGCTGAAAGTTTTCCAATCATGCGGGCACGTGAAATCATCAGACAGATGTGACTTTCGCACAGGCAAAGCTTGGGGTCCATAATTGATCATACATTTGACTTCGTTCTCCAGTCTCTTACACCATGAACAGCTGAAACACAACATAGGAAATCGCCTCGCCTATACAGTTCTGAAATTGCAGTGATAAGCATCTGGATCAGAAATCCTAAACTGTGCGCAAAATATAAACGTTCTGTGAGTGGCTCTGTGTAGACATATCGTTCAAAGTGTTGATTCTCCCTGAACTTACACTGGGGTACATTTACAATGCAGGTTAACACACAAGTTTATGGAAATGTAAGGGGTGTGTTCATTTTGAACAATAATAACTTAGCGCCTGGACTTGAAGTCTTGAACTGGGTGTGTCAGTTTCCTTTTTTTTTTTTTTTTTTTTTTTTTTTTTTTTTTGAGTTAATACACACACTTGGAAACTGAGGGTATCAGGCCTACTGGCGTGTTTTTGTTTAAGCACCTTTTCGCATTATGCGTGACTGTATGCGTTCGGGTTTTTTTTTTTTTTTTTTTTTTTTTTTTCAAAATGTCATATTTACAAATGAAACTTCTTTTCGCTAACCGTGTGTGTATTCCTGTGTTTCCTCTGTGATTCTTCGATGTAACATCTGTACACATAAAGTGGTTTTACACAAATTTATCCAACAATTTCGAATAACGAGGCAGGTTAGTAACAGCAACAGCAAATATGTCGGCCTAGAACAACAGTTACTGCGGTGGACAGAAAACTGAATGAAAAGCTGTAGCAACGATGAAATGTCATTTCCTATCTACAGAGAACAAACATTGGGACTATGACGTAATCAAAGTGTAGTCTTCGCACCGACATGTTCGTTCAGAATGTCTCTCTCATGGAAGGACAGTGACATAGTGCAGATTGGGTCTGGTCCGCTTACATTCTTTGTTCATCGTTGTGTCACGCCATCAAACCCCTCTCATTAACATGGATTCTACTGTGAGAAAGAACTCCATGGAAAGAAATCTCATCATAAGACATGTTTGTGTGTGGATGGATGTGCGTACACGGAAAACAAACAGGGCAACAGTATTCAGAAGAATGCCATACAAAAACGTTAATACAACAGTATTCCGACTAATACAATTAAGGTATGACCATCAAAGCAATATCAGCATGACATAGCTTCCTTCAAAGTTCGCTGAGGACGCAGCAAGAAACGGTGAGCCTTGGCGGCCCGCAGACAAAGGAGATATTGACCATGTTGAGACAGTGTGTAGACACGCCACACTCCACAGACGTAGCCAGCCCTACGCAAGACACTGCTGAGTCCCATCTCCTTGCCCAACTTGGTACGCTACAGCCCCAAGGCATCAACATCCAACAGTAACACAAATATACATACCCACCACTTCAGCACCAATCGGCAATATCTTCCACCAACATACACACATACATACCCACATACACTCACACCACCACCATACTCCCCACTACCCACTTCATACAGAAGTTGCAGCCATCCTCCATTTATTTTATTCTATTTTATTCTATTTTTACTTACATTTATTTTGATTTTGATTTTTGATCTTTATTGTATCTTAAAATTTACTTATTTTTAATTTTTAACCCCCCCCCCCCCCCCCCCCCCCGGCCCCCACCCCTACATCTAATTCTATTAGCATTACCCACACCCCCACATACAACTACTCACACATAACTGCTATCATCACAATCACCACTCATTAAAGTCGTTTATCTGTTTATTTATTTGTTGTTTATTCTTTATTTTGTCCCTTTTCGTTTTTTTATTTAACTTGATTTTTTCCGTCTTTCTTTCTTTCTTTTTTCTTTTTTTTTTTTTTTTTCTTTTTCCTTTTTTCTCCCCACTAAGCACTATTATCAATCTGCCATAATCACTACCGCCACTCATATATCATACTATTCTACAAAACAAGCTACAAACCCCATTGTTTCACACACCCTCCTCCCACCCCCTTCCTCCTTCACCTCCGCCCCATCACTATTTCCTCTCTCATGATTCCCTCCTGGGTGGCCTCGTTTCCGTCCGGCGGCCATTTTGGTCGTGCGGCGAACTTGAGAAGATAAGTGGTTTCTCGTTCTTCGTTTTCACTGTCCTAAATGTTTTTGTTTGTTTGTTTTTTGTTTGTTTGTTTGTTTTGTTTGTTCGTTTGTTTGTTGCCTGAAGAAGACCCAAGAGGTCGAAATCCATTGTGTTTTGTCCTGTACTTTGTTTGTCTATGTCCTTGGCGGTAACTAACCCCCTCTCTGTCTAGATTTTGCTTCTTTTTCCGCCCTCAGTCACTCCGTTTTGAAAACTGTTGGGACATTCGCATACCTGACCTGCGCGAACGCCACGGTTCAAATAAAGAGAGTGAAGTCATTGTGAGATCAATACAGAATAGAACTTCGATAACGGTCAGACAAAATCAGTTAAGGTAATAGTGCTTTAATACCAACGTGGGTTCCTCCCCAGTACATTCCTGCCTATAAAACTTATAGCTGGAACATTTTGATCATTTGTTGTGGTGACATGTGAAGGTACGCGAACATTCATGACGTTCAGTTCCATCTGCATACTGTGCCCAGTGCGCAACTCGGGGCCTGTTTTCTGCGCGCGAGGATGCTTTTGTGTCTGCACTTGATTCGCTGTTAGCCGTTTCACGAGTCATAATTATCTGTTATCATGGTGATCTCGTTTGATCGCCAAATACGGACAATTTCAGTTTCAGTTTCAGTTTCATCAAGGAGGCGTCACTGCGTGCGGACTAGTCTCCATATACGCTACACCACATCTGCTAAGTTTTGAGACCATGCTACGCATGATTTGAAGCAGATGGATAAATGAATTAACAACAAAGATGAGACAATTGAAGAAGAGGGTCTCGTGGCTACGACTCGGCGGATATCTGACCTACGCATTAGCCCACGCGCTGGTCAGACCTTGAGTGTCTACCTATTATTTGTGTGTGTGTGTGTGTGTGTGTGTGTGTGTGTGTGTGTGTGTGTGTGTAATGGATGTACACGTGTGTGTATGATGTGTGGGCGTGGGCCCATGTGTGTGTGTGTGTGTGTGTGTGTGTGTGTGTGTGTGTGTGTGTGCAAATAGGGCCAAAAATGATAAGAAAAGCAATGATGGGGGGGGGGGGGGGGGGGGGGGGGGGAGGAAGAAAAAAAAAAAGTAAGTAATAAAAAAAAGAACCCGCAAAACAAGAAAAATGAGTAAATAATCAATAACCATCGACGTGCAAATGATAATAGTTAAGCAACAACATGCGAAACGAGAAAATGAATGAGTTAATAATTAACTACATAAAAGCGAAGGAAGGACTATGTCATCACTAAGTAACGATATGAAAAACAAGAACATGAATAAGTAATTACAAAGCAACAATGCGCAAAACAAGAAAAGGACCCAGCAATCAACATCAAGAACATGAAAAACAGGAGAATGACTAAAACAACTGGTAAGCAGCAAGAAGAGTAAATCCACCATCAAGTAAACTAAATGAAGCACAGGAAATGAGTAAATAGTCATAAAGTAACCCAATAAAGAAACAAAATGAGTTGGTAATCATTGAGCAATAATAACACAAAATCAAGGAAATGAATAAGTAATCATTAAACAACGTCAAAAAAAATAAAGTTGTAAAGTACCAATCAGTAAGCAGGAAAATGGAAAAAGAAAATAATAAGTTATTTAGCAACAACTTGAAAATACACACAAAAACGTACATGATTATTAAGCAATACAGCCAGTAATATTTTTTTTCTTTTTCACATGACAGTAGTAATCATCGCTAAGAAGAAGAAGAAAAAAGACACATACGAGAAAGACAACGTGCTTGTTTAATACGCAACACAAAACAAGACGAAAAAATTTTTGGATGAATATAAAAAATTAGAAGAGAGAGGGGGTTAGTTACCGCCAAGAACATAGACAAAGTACAGGACAAGACATAATGCATTTCGACCTCTTGTGTCTTCTTCAGTCAAAACCAAATAATATTTTAGGGCAGTGAAAACGGAAAACGAGAAACCACTTATCTTGTCACATTCGGCACACGACCAAAATGGCCGCCGGACGGAAACAAAGGCCATCCAGGAGGGGATCATGGGAAAGGAAATAGTGATGGGGGTTGTGTATGTCGGGGGTGGGGGGTGGGGGGGGGGGGGGGGGGGGAGGTAATGTGAAACAATGAGGTTTATAGCTTGTTTCGTAGAATAGTATGATATATTAGTGACGGCAGTGGGATTGGATTGGTGCTTAGTGCCCCCCCCCCCCCCCCCCCCTACCCACCCACCCACCCCCAAAAAAAAAAAAAAAAAAAAAGAAATAAAATAGAAAAATAGAAATAAATGAAATTAAACAAAATAATCACATGAACAAGAAACGAAATAAATACGCAAAATACAAAAAAATAAAACGAAAAAAAAAAAATAATAAGGAAAAAATAAGTGACGAAAAAGGAAAAATAAAGAATTTAAAAAATATAGATAAATATGTAAACGGCTGTAATGGGTGGTGATGGTAATGATAGCGCTTATGTGTGGGTAGTTGTATGTGGGGGTGTGGGTAATGCTAATAATGATTGGAGGGGGAATGAAAATGATCAATGGATGATAAGGTATCGTTTGGGGGGGGGGGGGGGGGGAGGGCAATGGGGCAATGGGGGAGGGCTGAGAGAGAGAGAGGGAGAGCTCAAATCTCTCCACCCACACATACGTATGCGTGGGTAGGGGTGGGGGAAATCCATGCAAATAGTTGAAAAAGTAAACAATACTGTGGGATGGTGCTCATTGTAGCGGGTGATATAATGTGCTGGCATTAATATCATCGTGTTGGTTAAGAAGAGATAGAAATGATTAATGAGAAGCGAGGTATCATGTGTTAAAAACACACACACACACACACACACACACACACACACACACACACACACACACACACACACACACACACACAAGAAAAAAAAGGAAAAGAGGAGGGGAGGGGGGGGGGGGGGGGGGGGGGGGGCGGAGATAGAAAACAATAACATTTAAACGGTATTGTGGATGAATTATGATCATAATGAGACTAACTGTGAGAAGTTTTCACACACGTACACACACACACACACACACACACACACACACACACACACACACACACACACACACACTATAAAATATATATGTACACACATTAAAAAAAGAAAAATTAAAATAAGAACCTGATGGGTGATGGTGATTTGATAACAACAGTGCTAACGGATGATAATCATGTTTGTAAGTGGAATAATGCTGTGGCCTTGGTACAGCAGTGTCTGTATAAAGAAAATGGTCAATGACTGAAGGACGATGATCATCGTCATCCCTGAGATCACAGGTACTGTGGGATGCTGATCATTCTCATTGGTGAAATGATGTGGTGGCATTAGTATAGTGATGCCGACTGAGGTAGGTGTGTGTGTATGTGTGTGTGTGTGTGTGGGGGGGGGGGGGGGGGGGGGGGAAAAAAAAATCAGTCAATGACTGATGGGTGATGATCAATTGAGATCAACAGTACTATAAGATGATGAATAAGTCTCATTCAGACGGTACAAAGAACAGACCTTGGGGGAAAAAAAAAAGACCAAAACACACACACACACACACACACACACACACACACACACACACACACACACACACACACACACTAAACTAGTGCAAACTGAAATCACTGGAGTACTTATTTGTTTTGCATTTTTGATGTCTCCTAACCAGTGAAGGAGATATATCTGTTGAAAATTCGCTTGTACATATCGAATAAGTGTTACTTGTGCACCTTGTGTTTGTGTCTGTCTGCTTATTGGCGTGCTTTCAGTATAGCTACTTGCTATCTTCTGAATAAAATCTCATTATTTTTCTTGAAGAAAATAGCTACCTCGTTTACGGAGGGAACGTTTATCATAAAAGTTTGAAGCCAGCGCGTCCAGTATTGGAATATGTCCCATTATATGGCGGTTCACATGTAGTTCGTTGTATTCAGGTAGTACTTTGTTACGTCTCGTTACGTTTTTAATGGACTACACACTTCGACTGTATGCTGAATTCAGTCTCTCGCTCATAATCAGTGTGTGTGTGTGTGTGTGTGTGTGTGTGTGTGTGTGTGTGTGTGTGTGTGTGTGTGTGTGCCTGCATGCATGTATGTGTGTGTGTGTGT
>JADBJO010001712.1:250000-252500 GCA_016801955.1 Conus betulinus | reverse complement strand
AGAGTTCTAGTCATTGGCGAGCACAGAAGTGCTGGAGTTTTCACTGAGTTTGAGTCGAGTCGATGAAAAGCAGGCATTAGCAGAATATAGGCAGCTGCATGCACGATTGAGTTCCTGTACGACTTATTCAACCTGAAGGTCAGTTATTGCTGTTTCTTGTTCCTGTATTCTTCAAGGTTTGTAAATAAAAGGATCCTCTTCGTTTCAATACCGCCTGGTGTATTTTGTCGTCTGCAAACTAAAGACCTACCACAGGATCTGCAACGAACTTTTATAAGATACTGCACTTACCAGTACATGGTCACTCACCTTGCACTGACGAAGCCATTGGTCTAGCGTGTAACAGTGTGTGTGTGTGTGTGTGTGTGTGAGCAACGATGTTGGACCATGATGCCGTGATATATTTTTTTTGCCCCAAGAAATAAAAACTAAGTGCTCACGTAGTCTAACTGGGATAGAGTAGCACAGAAGGTTAAGAGAGAGAGAGAGAGAGAGAGAGAGAGAGAGAGAGAGAGAGAGATGTTCAAGTTTTGTATAGAACATTTGCCACGAAAGATTTATCTCCTCGAGGAACAATGACCTTTGGTACTGGTCCTTTGCCCAAAGATGTACACTATAATGTTAAGTTTGATAACTTAGAGGTAGCGTACATCTAGTGTGTGGGTGTGTATATGGTGAATTTGAAAAAATGACAATTTAAAAACAGATAAGTAAAAAGAAAAACGTAAATGAAAAAAAGTAAAATAAACGTCATCTCTTAACATCGGTCTGTTCCATTAATACATATAAAGCGCTTTTTACTAACAGACACATATGCACTCTATGCGAGAAACAATAAACACATAGATAGATGGATGGATGGATAGATACATACATACATACATACATAGATGCGCGCGCGCGCGCGCGTGTGTGTGTGTGTGTGTGTGTAGGGAATACCACCTTGTTTGTTCTGTACGCGCTGCGTTGGCATTTCTGCGAGGCTATTCGGTGTTGTAAGCAAACAACATTCGTTTGGATTTATTGAGCGTGTAATTATTCAGTCGTGGCAACACGAGTTACCCGACTTGTTCGTTATGTTTTTAGATCCCGCTGACCTCCGCTGTAGTGAAACACTAAAGAGAACACTGGATGGAGAGGATTAGTTCCTCGTGCTTTCTGACTCGGCCGAATCTTCTTACTGTTTGCTCTACTTCCTGTGCAGATATTCAAAGGATCGGGGTCTGGGCCTTTCGTCTTATAGAAAATGCACTCCACACACACAACACACACACACACACACACACACACACACACACACACACACACACATTTTTCTCTCTCTCTCTCTCTCTCTCTCTCTCTCTCTCTCTCTCTCTCCGTATGTGAACCTGTCTGTCCATCTGTCAATCTGTCTGTGCGTCTGTCTGTCTACCTATCTATTTGTCTGTCTGTCTGTCTGTCTATCTATCAGTCCGTCCGTCTGTCTGTCTGTCTGACAATCTATACGTCTATCCATGAAAGACCGAAGGGCCAAAATGTCGGTTAAACGGTCGACTCTGTGTTCATTCTTTTCAAGCAATCGTGTTACAAGATAGATAGACAGATAGACAGACGAACAGACAGATAAACATTTACATCTGCTATGGGTATCTTTGCGTTTTACTGAATTATGAAATTTTAACACAATGCCTAGTAGAGAATAAATGCATACGACATGGTGTCAGTTTACACGCTACCGTGAATTCTATCTTTCAGGGTCAAAGCCAGTTCAACACAAACAAACAAACAACATTCAGTTTGAATTTAAATAACAAAACATTGATACACAACATTGAAGATTTTTCAAAAATTCAAACCTGATCTAAAAGCGAGCGTAACTATAGATAATTTTAAACCCATACGTTAGCATACTAGTCTATGAAGGGCAGTGCGCCGACAGGTCAGTTTCACAATGCACCGTCACGAAAGAAGGAAGAGGGGAAGGGGAATAAGCGGGGGATGGAAGGAGGAGGAGGAGGAGGGGGGGGGGGGGGGGGCGCGTTCCAACCCATCATCTCATTACTATCTGCTTTTTTTTTGTTTTGTAACATGTTAACTAGTCTTTCAGCCATGAAACACAACAGTGAAGCTTGATCAGTTGGGCTGAAGATGGTGTCGTCATACGTGGTGCCGTGCACTACACAGGCAAGCTGCCTGAACGATCGATCGATCGATCAATGGAGCGAGGAATGGAGCGATTGACCCACTCGGTGTCAAAACAGCTTTTAAGTGGTGAGCAAGCGAAACGGAATTGATCCCCAGTATTGTCTTTCGTCTAATGCATCCTGGTAATAATGTTTAAGCTATCTGAACTTCTTTTGTTTCTTTTTTTTTTTCCCTGTATTTCGAACGAAACACACACACACAAAAACATGGAGATATTCATCCCTGTCTGATGCGTCTTTTTAAGAGACGTCCGAGCTTACTTTGAAAATGGAACAAACAGACTTGATTCCCCATCTCCGGACTAGGAACAAGC
>JADBJO010001712.1:242500-245000 GCA_016801955.1 Conus betulinus | reverse complement strand
AAGTAGTTAACATACTGTTACCCAGCGCTTCACTTTCGACCTGTACACTCGTCACTGACCTACCGTGATTGGCATCTAGCTAAGTGTTCACATAAAGCCCACTCTCCCACTTCAACCTCTTCCCCACTGCTACTTCTTAGGACAGGAGTTCCAGATCTGATCATTAACTCTACGACGTCACCTCCCGCAGCTGAAAACCCCGCGCTCTTCCCGCACTTTCGACAACATGACCAGTTGCCTGCAGACTAAGCACGCAAGTTAGCTCCCCCCCCCCCCCCCCCCCCCCCCCCCCCCCCCCCCCCCCCCGGTAACGACGTTTAAAACCCTCTTTAAAACAGGCTGGACAGTCCCCGCCATCCATGCTCCTGTACGTTTACCCCCTGCCCCGTCTTTTTCCTCGCCCAACCTTCCACCCCCCCCTACCCACCCACCCCCTCCCTCTTGGTCTCCACTTAACTGTCTGTTCCCAGCCAAGCCCAGGCTCAAGCAAGCCTGCTTTGCAGTCGTTAATGAGTTAATTGACCCCCTCGCGGCGTGCGGCGACTCCTCCTCCTTTCGCGGCATAATAAGGGTGAATACTAGCATGACAAGGATTGGTTCTGAGTGTAGGTTTAGTGGAATGTGTGTGTGTGTGTGTGTGTGTGTGTGTGTGCAGTGTGTGTGTGTGTGTGTGTGTGTGTGTGAACAAGAACACGAACAATAAGATATTTTACTGCGATATGAAAACCAGAGACAGGTGTGTGTGTGTGTGTGTGTGTGTGTGTGTGTGTGTACATTTGCGTAAAGGGTTAAGTATGTTTACAAATGGTCATAAAAAACGAAGATATATTCCCCCAGATATCCAGTTTTTGTGTCATAGATCACGTCATGATGTTATTGTCGAATTTTCTTTCTAAACGAGTAATTTAGACATGCTTAACAGATTAGGTATGAAATGAAAAATGTATATTTCACAGGCTACCGAGAGAACAAAAAAAAACTTTTAAAGAGTCAAAAAAAATGCTTTTATTTGTCCTAGAGCTTGAACGCGCGCGTGTGTATGTGGTTGTGGTGGTGGTAGTGTGTGTGTGTGTGTGTGTGTGTGTGTGTGTGTGTGTGCTCGCGCACGCATCTGTGAGTATGTGTGTGTTTGTGGGAAAAGGAGAGGGACGGCATGGGGGGAGTGGAATGTTTGAAAAGTGGAGTTAGGGGAAGGTGGATGAAAGGGGTGTGAATGGGGGGTGGAGTGGGGGGGGGGGGGTGGGAGGGAGAAGAATCAGAGAACAGCTGAAGTCAGTTTCCACACGATTCGTTCAGGGCTGTTGCCACTTAGTGGGAAAAAGTGCTCTTTGGGGACCAGGCAACACCCTTCCCCCCACCTCCACACACACCCCACCTCACCCCTGAAAGTACCAGCAAATATCTACAGCAAACAGGTGGATAAGACTGTATACACCGTATTGAGGACGTCACCCATTCCATTGGATTTTTCCACCTCTCAGATAAAAAAAGATGCTTGAAAAAGTTAAACAAACAGTGCCACGCAAATTAAAAAAGAAGAAAAAAAATACTTAAAGAAATGAATGAAAATGGTCACACGGGCAAACGGGCGCTGCAAAATGGACAGCAATTGTGTCCACTCTCAACGCTGTTTACAGTACCTTGACTTGGTTGCTGGTTTACAACAATAACAATTGACAATGTTATACATTGTAATCGTCCCCCCCTCCCCCCTCCCAAAATAATAATAATAATAATAGATAAATAACTAAATCAAATAATCAAATAAAATAAAAATAAAAACAAATAAAATGAAATAAATAAATAAAAAAAGAAAAAAGGTAAAGATTTTCTCAAACAAACTGAACTGGTTACAAAAGCAGAAAAAAAAAAAAACGACGGGCGGAAGCAAAGACAGAATTAGAAACTAAAGTCAAGACCAAAAAAAAAAAAAAAAATGGTGCCAGAAGAGAGGATACTCATGCATCGTGCAGAACTTCATAGGTCAGGAATGTGTTTTAAACAGAAAGATCCCACCGCATCCCTATTGAGACAAAGACTAAAAAAGAAAGAAAGAAAGAAAGAAAATTTTGGTTCGAAGCAGCGGTACTCCTTTTAAAAAGAACAGTTTTGTTTGAGGCGGAGGCACTCACTTCTATATTTCTTTTTTTTTCTTTTCTTTATCATCATTATTATTATTATTATTGTTGTTGTTGTTGTTGTCGTCATCATCGTTATTATTATTATTATTATCATTATTATTATCTGATTAAGAGAGAGAAGGCGAATGAAATGATGGCGGAGAGAAGAACATACTAGTTCCTCGTTGTCCTGAGCTTACGAGGTCATTCCGGCTGAAATTGTCTTGGTTGGTTTATTCGTATTGGTTGGTTTATTCTTGGTTGGTTTATTCGTATTTCACACGGTCGTCGAATAATTTCCGACTTCTTGAGAAAGGAAAAAATTTAATTCGCCGATTTAATAATATACGACATTGCTTTCTCCCACCACTCCATTGTTC
>JADBJO010001712.1:227500-232500 GCA_016801955.1 Conus betulinus | reverse complement strand
TGCTGCTACTACTACGACGACGACGACGACGACGACGACGACGACGACGACAGCTACGGCTACTACTGTTACGGCTGCTGCTGCTGCTACTACTACTACTACTACTACTACTACTACTACATCCCAACACACTATTTTTTAATTAATTTCATTTCAAAGTCTTTGCGGATGATCAATAAATTTAAGACAATTCGGATGGTTTTAAAAAAGGTATAGGGTCAGTATCTTTTGCCGTATTTCCTGGAAAAAGAAATCAGAAATTATCAGTAGTTGGACAAGGATGCACGGTTGGTTAAACGTTCTTCATAACCAAATTCCTTTCAAACATATAGTAATTCAGAAGCTTAATTAATAAGATGTATTGTTATTATTATTGTTATGATGATGATAATGATGATCATGATGATGATTACTAACACTACTACTACTACTGCCACTTCTGCTGTTACTACTACTACTACGGCGCGACGACGACGACGACAGCTACTACTGTTACGGCTGCTACTACTACTACTATTACTACTACTGCTACTGCTACTACTACTACTACTACTACTCTACTACTACTTTTATATTAGCAGCAGCACTACTTGTAGCAGTAACGGTAAAAATAGCAGCAGCAACAGCAGCAGGAGCAGCAGCAGCAGCAGCAGCAGCAGCAGCAGTAGTAGTAGTAGTAGTAGATGATGATTACCAGCTGTGGCTTAATTGGTCAATCTGATTGAACTCAAATTTTTTTTTTTTATTCAGGAGTTTCACAGTAAATACAAAATCCATGTAAGCCATTTCTATCCAGACCGGTTTTTTCCTACGTATTCATTTCTTGCTTTTTGCTTTTTGTTTTATTTCTAATATTTTTCTTTCTTTCTTTCTTTCTTTCTTTCTTTCTTTCTTTCTTTCTTTCTTTGTCACACACACAAATTCAGTGATGACAACGAACAGCAGATAGTGCTTTCGAGGTTTTTGTTCTGGTTGCTGTTGTTGTTTTTGTTGTTGTTGTTTCTGTTTTTGCTGCTGCGGTTGTTCTTGTCGCTGTTTTGGTTGTTGCTGCTGCTGCTGTTGTTGTTGCTGTTGTTGTTGTTGTTGTTGTTGTTATTTCAACAAGAGACCTTAAACTAACAACGGTGCATTTTTGTTTTCAAATTGAAACTATCAACTGAAGGCTATCAAGGGTCCAATTTATCTGAAAATTAACAACGTTTTTTTTTTGTCTGTCTGAACCCGTTTTTTGTCTCTCAAAACAAGGAACGCGCGGGGAGGGACGGTGTGTGTGTGTGTGTGTGTGTGTGTGTGTGTGTGTGTGTGTGTGTGTGCAGATGAAAGGTGGAAGTGGGTCTATAAGCAATGTGTTTTAACTTGTCCGTTGTGATCTTTTTCTCTACCGAAAGTGATACCAGCATCGGAAAAAATTCTGTCTGTAAAAGATATTCCTTGCGAAGAGTCAAATAAATCAAACTCGTCTCGAATACTGAATGGTCAGATGATGTTACGTAAATATGAACAGAACTGACTTCTGTGCACCATGTATTGTTGGTCAAACAAACCCAAACATCCCCACGACAAGACAGATGCAGTCAAACATAATGAAGGTAATATCTGTAAGCAACACTGATGATCTGCGTGTTTTTTGACACGGATGCGTTGCTCTGGATACCGTGTCATAGACGTCACAGCGGTCAACACGTTTCAAACACAGAAGAAAAAGCAGTTCCCTACCCCTATCCCTGACCAAAAAGAAAATTAAAAAATAAATAAATAAATAAACCAATAAACAAAAGAAAAAGAAAAGGAGAAAACGAAAAAAATCATCGGTGTTGAAGTTTGGCAAATATTAATTTTCGTGTTGAAAAAAAAAAAAAAAAAAAATATATATATATATATATATATATATATATATATATATATATATATATATATATATATACATAGATGGATCCTCAAGCATTGGCTCAGAGAGTGTCCCTACATTTTATACTGTTTGCGTAATGTTTTTAGTTTTCAGCAGCTTTTTTCCTCTCCAAACTTTCGTTTTGTTTTAATTCTACTACCTTTCGCTGGTGCTTTGGGGGTGCTGTTGCATTCTTTTTCGAACCCTTGGTGGTCGGAACACCACAGAATTATGGACTGTGGTGTGTCTCTATCTGACGCCAAGAGCACAGACACAATCAGCCGTGTCTCCCTGATGAGTCCGATCCAGCGGACGAAAGGCCTCGGAGCAGGCGACACATATAGATCTGTCTTTCGGAGGGATTGCGATAGTTTCCTCAAGCAGCTAGTGAAGGGGTTTTCATATTTATGATATACATTTTCCCATTTATTTCATCTTTAATTTTTTTTCCCTCTCAATTTCTAATCTTTGCCAAATCATTACTATAATGATGGAAGAATTGTTAACCTGCACTTGTTTTCCCCCACTACTTAATTGTTCAGCATTATATATATATATATATATATATATATATATATATATCCAAAAGAAAAAAAGACACAAGGACAACAAGCTGTCGTGGTTATAAATGAAATTTTTCGGCTTTATTTGCCTTCGTCAGCACATGACATCCTCCCTGAGTGCCAGCAGGTAAGGTAGGGTATATATATATATACATATATAGACATACATAGCACATACATGCATGCTCCGTGAAGCACAAAGCTTGCTCGCTCTTCTTGTGGACTCCCCCACCCCCACCCCCACCCCCACCCCCCTCCCCCTCAGGATAATTGAAATCAATGTCTGGTGATTGACGTTTCAGTTCAGTTTCATCCATTCCGATTCAGTTCCACTTAGTATAGCTTATTTCAGTTGTCCGATCACTATTGAGTGAGCTGTTGGATTCTCGCTATACATTACTTCCATTTTCTAAAAACGCTGTTTGATCTTGCTGGTTATCTATCAGTTTGTCTGTCCGATTGTCTGGTTGTCTGTTTGTCTGTATGTATGTCTGTCTGCTTTTGTCACTCTTCCTCTGTCTCTATCTCTGTGTCTGTGTCTCTCCCTCTCTGTGTCTCTCTGTATTTTAATCTCTGTGTGTGTGCGCGCGCGCGTGTGTGTGTGTGTGAGCACACGCGCACGCGCGCGACTAAATGATCCCTCCTTCACTTCGAGGCGAGTATTGTTCAATTTCTCTCTCTCTCTCTCTCTCTCTCTCTCTCTCTCTCTCTCTCTCTCTCTCTCTCTCTCTCTCTCTCCAGAATATTTCGGAGCACATGACAGCAAATGGATAAATATGACAATATGTGACAGGGGACTGGAACATAAGGACGACGGGCATAAACATATAAAGGATAGAATAAATTTCAAGATCTTCCAGAAAGTGAAGAGAGAAAAAAAAGAAAAGAAAAAAGAAAACGTCAGACAAACTACTGGCTTCCAGTAGCGATGGAATAGACGTGCATGTCTAACATTTTGTTGAAAAAAGTCCTTCGAATGAGACAATAAACCGACGTTCCGTGTGTGAACGCGCGCATAACATCTTGCACACACGTAAAAATCCCATCACCAACTTTCGGAAGAGAAGGCCAGTTTGGCCGTTGGTATGGGATGACAAGTTACACATAGCATGCACCCTGCGTGAGAAATGGAAAGAATGAAGGAAGTAAGGATATTGAGTGAATGATATTGGACGACATTGACTGGATGACACGGGAAACGACTGAATGAAGCGCCAGCTGGAAGCTCTTCAGTCGGCACTACCCAGGTAGGCAGCCCGTTATGTAAACGAGTGTGGATTGTAAAACACTTAGAGCTTGGTCTCTAGCCGAGAACAGGCACTCTATAAGTATTCATTATTGTTATCATTATTATTAAAAAGAAGCAACCGAAAGCATAGCACACATATAGATAACTGGTTTCAACATTTTAAAGTGTTGCTGGATCAAGACTCGTCGCATAGAAGCATTATATTGCCAGAAGTTTATAATTAATTCATGAATCGTCCAATTTCTCGTTAAGAATATTAGATAGCGCTGAGAACATGTAATGAAACAAAGAAATTAACGACTAAACACAACATTAAAAAGCTGCTGGATTTGATGGAATGATTGGAGCGATTTTGAAAACGCCTGTGAAGTTGTGTGTATTTTTTTTGTTTGTTTGTTGTTTGTTTTGTTTTGTTTCTGGGTTTGTTTGTTTGGTTTTGTTGTTCTTTTAGACAGTTATTTAACGCATTGTTTGACCTGCATATTTTACCTGAAACCAGTACGAGTCTGTGACCCTTCCTAATTATAAGAAAGGTCTCACACACACACACACACACACACACACACACACACACACACACACACACATACACGCGCGCGCGCGCGCGCGCGCGCGCGTTAAAAACTATCTAAAACATGTTTAAAACGGGTTTGCTTGAAAACGTTTTAAATGTGTTAGAAGTATGTAAAGTGTTATCAAAATAAGGGTCCGGTGCGACAGAAAAATTACAAATTACATAAATAACATAGGAGTTGTAAAACAGGGAGATGTCTGCAGACCTATTTTGTTCTCTCTCTCTTCATAAATGAGGCAGCGCCAGAAGTAATAAATAATAATAATAATAAACATGGTATTATGTTACTGTATATTTCATGGAGTTGTTCATCTTGCTTCGCTGGTGGTATCGCTTTTACTCTCTGACACGGTTCTTGGTTTGCAGACTCTGCAGCGTACTTAACGATTTCTGCTAACCGGATGCGTTTGAGGGTTAACTGGGAGAAGAGCATATTCTTAGCAGGAAAAAGGGTGATGGGGTCACTTATCAGAGAAGGGAAAAATGAGCAGACAATAATATTGGAATGCCTGTAGTTACTGTCTATGATATTATCTTGGAATCTTTTTCTGTTCTCGCTTGATCTCCGTTGTTCCTTTCGGATATCTTTCTGGAGCAGAAAAGAATAGTTTGATATATACTTGAAACAACAACAACAACAACAACAACACTGTGCTCTGTGAATACAAATTCAGGACTTTCGACAACTATGTACAACCAATAATAATTATTGTTATGGATGAGAGT
>JADBJO010001712.1:202500-217500 GCA_016801955.1 Conus betulinus | reverse complement strand
TTTTCTTATCCTTTTTCTTTTTCCTCCTCTCGCCTTTTCTCCTGCTCCTGCCACCACCTCCCCCTCCCCCTTTCTCCTTCCCGTCCTTTCTCTTTCCTCTTCGTCTCCTTCCCTTCCGCCTTTTCTTCAGGTGTTTTCTCCTCTTTGTTTCTTTCTTCTTCTTCTTTGGTTTTTTTCTTATTCTCTCTCTCTCTCTCTCTCTCTCTCTCTCTCTCTCTCTCTCTCTCTCTCTTTCTTTTTTTTTTTTTGTCTGTCGGGGTCATTGCTTGGAGATAGCATTGCAGGTTGGACGGAACTGCTTTGCGGGCAAACAGAAAATCGGATTTGCGGACAGTTTGGCCGACGTGTTCTGACCTAACATTTGGCGCTCAAGTGTGCGTGTGCGCGTCTGCACCCGCAGGTCAAATTTACCGGGCCTGGGGATTAGAAAGCTACACATGTTGACCAGCCGAGGGTGTGAAGGAGGCGGCATGGCCCCTTGGTCAAACATCTGGCTGGTTGGAGGTTCAAATATATACTACAGACGGCTCTGAGAAGGAATGGCATAGAAAAAAAAAGAAAGAAAAGAAAAACGGAGGGAGTGGAGAGAAGAGGGGAGAGGGGTGTGGACGAAGGGTGTTAGTGCTTGTGTGTATGTGTGTGTGTGTGTGTGTGTGTGTGTGTGTGTGTGTGTGTGTGTGTGTGTGTGACCGTGCGCACGTGCGTGCGTGCTTGTGTGAGGAGGGGAGAGAGGTGTGGACGAAGGGTGTGTGTGTGTGTGTGTGTGTGTGTGTGTGTGTGTGTGTGTGTGTGTGTGTGTGTGAGAGAGAGAGAGAGAGAGAGAGAGAGAGAGAGAGAGAGAGAGAGAGAGAGAGAGAGAGAGAAAGGTTACACTTTATGTTTTGTTTTACGTCTAAACACTTTGTCTACACACACCCACACACACACGCACACACACACACACCACACACACACACAACACACACACACACACACACACACACACACAGCCATCATGCTTGCTTTAGAATTCTTGGTGAACTTTCCAATGACAGTACTTAGAATTGTGATATTGGTGGATTCTAAATCGGTTTTATATTCACTGAACTCCTTCAGTACCGATACACGGCCTGACCTTATGTACGAAATTCATTATTTATTACATTGCTTGTCGGCTAAAGGCACAGTCATTGCGTTTTGTTGGGTGCCTTCGCACTGTAACATAAATGGAAACGAAATGGCCGACAGAGCTGCTAAAAGAGGCGCAAAAGGTTTAGAGAAGACTGTAGACATGACACTTCCTTTGTCACTCCATGAAAATGACAGGCTGCTAGAAATAACAGCCTGGAAAAAAATTAGCAGACGTTCTGATGAAAAGACTCTAACACAAAACAGCAATACAGCTACAGTTCCGCTGGAAGTTGTATCAAGGAAGTTGTCAAATGCACCGTCATATTATTCTAGACTTGTAACTTCCCTCTTTTTTTTTTCCGCCTAAAAATTACGCTTTAAAAAAACAAAATTCTCAAAAAAATGTATATTGCTTGTGTGGTGCACAAATCACAGTTAATCACATTTTATTCCATTGTAAAAGTGTCCGAGATTTTCTGCCTGATTCAGTCACAGCAAAGAATGTTTCGGAAGAAAACATAGAAGACTTATTATATGATACAAAGGTTTTACTACAAATTGCTGAATCCCTAACTCACACACCCCCATCAGGTCATTCCTGTAGTTTTTTTTTTTTTTTTTTTTTTTCTCCAGTGTAGATTTGTGGTGAGGGACACATCCACCCACCCTTGTTTTCTGTATTTTACATTTTGTTTGTTATATGTATCTTTAACATTTCCTCTTTACTGTTAACGCAGTGTTCACAGTTTTCATTACCTCACACATTTACACTCTCACACTCTCTCGCACACACTCACAGACAAAAAACACTCACCCACGCACTCTTTGGTCTAATATCACTTATGGTGAAAAGACGTAAAAACAAAGAACGAACGAACGAACGAACACACACACCCACACACACACCACCCACACGGACACACGAACGCACAGCACAGTGTGTGTGTGTGTGTGTGTGTGTGTGTGTGTGTGTGTGTGTTTCTCCATATCAACGCAAAAACCGTACGAATTTCGTAAAACAATTTTCTTTTTACGTGAAGAATTTCCACATGCATACGCGTTTCTGAGTGTAAAAATGAATTTGTACCAAAGAGTTTGTAGAAGTAAAACAAAATGTGTGGCACAGTAGGTTTGGATAAGCAACGGGTGGTGCATTTTGCTGGGGTTTCTGACCATACATGTTGGCTCCAGTTCATACCATGAATTTAGTGTTTTACGGCTTACGCGACAAGCACGATCTTAGTTATCACGGTGTTAACTGTTAGCGAAACGGTGGTGTTTTGGGCACGGTTGTACGTACAGCGCGTTACAACTGGAGTAACTCGCACGAGCCAGTCTACGCAGGAAACGCAACCGCATCACGCTTTGTAACATGATTTATCTCCCGTTAGTTTAAATTCTTCACGCCTTCTAACATGATTTCTCTCCCCGTTAGTTTAAATTCTTCACGCCTTCTAACATGATTTCTCTCCCGTTATTCTTTCTTCACGCCTTCTAACATGATTTCTCTCCCCGTTAGTTTAAATTCTTCACGCCTTCTATCATGATTTCTCTCCCGTTAGTTTTCTTTTTCTTCACGCCTTCTAACATGATTTCTCTCCCGTTATTCTTTTCTTCACGTCTTCTAACATGATTTCTCTCCCGTTAGTATTCTTTCTTCACGCCTTCTGACATGATTTCTCTCCCGTTATTCTTTCTTCACGCCTTCTAACATGATTTCTCTCCCGTTATTCTTTCTTCACGCCTTCTATCATGATTTCTCCTCCCGTTAGTTTAAATTCTTCACGCCTTCTATCATGATTTCTCTCCCGTTTATTTATTCTTCTTCTTCACGCCTTCTGACATGATTTCTCTTCGTTAGTTTTAAATTCTTCACGCCTTCTAACATGATTTCTCTCCCGTTAGTTTTCTTTCTTCACGCCTCTAACATGATTTCTCTCCGGTTAGTTTTCTTTCTTCCCACCTTCTAATGTGATTTCTTTCCGATAGTTTACATTCTTTCCACCTTCTAACATGATTTCTCTCCGTTAGTTTTCTTTCTTCCCACCTTCTAATGTGATTTATTTCCGATAGTTGACATTCTTTCCACCTTCTAACATGATTTCTGTCCGTTAGTTTTCTTACCGTCAAGAATCCAAATGAATGTAATCAGAAAAGGTATCAATGTCGTATTTAAATGACGAATACATTCACGTTTTCGTTGTTTATTGATTCAACGAATCCGACCATAATAGTTCACAGGAAGACACTCTGCTTCACAAACAGATTTCACAAGAAGATACTTCTTCAAATGGCCAGTGTGTCGTGGGGTTTTCAACAGAGGCCTGCTATTGAAAGCCTTGTCAGATAACTTCCTTTGGTAGATTCTTTTTTTAATGTAGATTTTATATCGTATTTCATCGATCCAATGAGCAACATGCACAACCTATACGTACAGTATGCATTACAAGTCACCCTTGAAAAATTGAGAGAGAAAGAGAGAGAAGGAGAGAGAGAGAGAGAGAGAGAGAGAGAGAGAGAGCGAGAGAGGAGAGAGAGAGAGAGAGAGAAGGTACTGTCCAGCACATCCTCATGGCGTTGTAGTCATATGAAATCTGATATTGAACAATCTTTCGGAATGATCAATAGTGTTGGGAGGAAACTGTAGACATACATCTGTTTATAGCTGAGAGGGTGGAAGGAAGGGGGAGGAGAAGGGGGGGGGGAGTCAAAGGTCTTTCGTAGAGCAAATCATTCTCTCTGTCTCTATCTGTCTGCTGTTTGTCTGTTCCCTCCTCTCTATCTCTCTCCCTCCTTCTCTCCCCTCCCTCTCTTCCTCTGTGTGTGTGTGTGTGTGTGTGTGTGTGTGTGTGTGTGTGTGTGTGTGTGTGTGTGTGTGTGTGTTGTGTCCGACTCTATCTCCAACTCTGTCTGTCTGTCTGTCTGTTCCTTCCTCTCTTTCTCTCTCTCCCCTCTCTACCTCCATGTGTGTGTGTTTTGTGTTGTGTGTTGTGTTGTGTGTGTGTGTGTGTGTGTGTGTGTGTGTGTGTGTGTGTGTGTGTGTGTGTGTGTCCCGACTCTTTCTCCAACTCTTTGTGTGTGTGTGTGTGTGTGTGTGTGTGTGTGTGTGTGTGTGTGTGTGTGTGTGTGTGTCCGACTCTATCTCCAACTCTTTGTGTGTGTGTGTGTGTGTGTGTGTGTGTGTGTGTGTGTGTGTGTGTGCAACTCTGCCTGTCTGTCTGTCTGTCTTCTGTCTCTGTCTGTCTGTCTGTCTCTCTCTCTGTCGGTCTGTCTGTCTGTCTCTCTCTCTCTCTCTCTCTCTCTCTCTCTCTCTCTCTCTGTGAAAAAAAAAAGCTTTAACAGTTCGTTTGTGTGTTTACAGGGAGGAATTGGCTATGAGAATTGATCTGACCGAAGCGCGCGTCCAGGTAAGAAGAAATTAGTTGTAGAAATTTGTGGTGTGTGTGTGTGTGTGTGTGTGTGTGTGTGTGTGTTGTGTGTGTGTGCGCGCGCGCGCGCGCACGCGCGCGCGCGTATGCGTATGCGTGTGTGTGAGTGTGTTTTGCGAGTGCATTCGCACGCTGCCGCGGTTTTCACCGAACCATGGCGCCAGAGCAGCTCACCTTTCTAAACACGATCTATTACTGTGTTTAAATGTGTGCTGTTAACGTCTTCATAAACTTGTGAAAAACAGACAGTCATGCCACTCCCATTTAATTACACCACATACGGGAAAGAACAAAACAAACAAAAAAAAAATGCACGGAAATTCAGAAGGATTTTGTGGAATGCACTGCACTCAGCTAACTTTTCATATCCTCCTTCCCCTTCCTACTGCCACCTTCCCCCTCCTCCCCCCCCCCCCCCCCCCCCCCCCCCCCCCCCCCCCCCTTTTTTTTTTTTTTTTTGCTTTTTTTTTTTGTTGTTTTTTTTTACACCCCATCTCCACCTCTCTCCATTTGACAACTGTTTGCCCAAATCTTACCGAAGTAACCCGCCCCCAAACCTGAACTCAAAAGATGCGATCACTCTCACACTGTATACAGTGTCAGTCAACACGCGGGTCCTCTTCGTTAAGTCCAGCGGGACACTTGACAACGAAACAAGCGACAGGTCCTTCGTCGCAGATCTAACACGTTTCAGAAAGCACTCTTCCCGGGTCAGACAAGTCGCGCAACTCTTCGTATGTCCACATGACGACTTGTGAGCATTACCTCCCTTTTCAAATGTCACTCCCCCTTCAGATAATTGGTGAACAAACATGACGGTGGGGGGCGGCTGGAGTCTTCTTTGCCGTGTATATGAGGGTCCTTGCCATATGATCCTGCCTCTCCAACGCCAAAAGCTTCGCCTTTTCAGCTAATAAATACACCGATATTACCTCCTTCCGTCCCCGGTCGACCCCCCTTCCCACACCCACCCACCCACTCCACCCCTTACCACGCCTCCCCCCCCCCCCCCCCCCCAGCCCCCTACCCCGCTCCCGTTTCTCTCTCTCTCTCTCTCTCATCCATCCCACCACCACCGCTCGTCCACCACGCAGCCTTTCATTCATATTCTGTCACAGCGGGAGTCCTGTTCGCTGTGTGTATATTGTGGTCTAAATTTCCGTTTACTACGGTGCAATGATGTTGTCGTCCAAGTGTTGTTTGCTGTATGTACAAAAAGATGAAACAGACTGCAACGTCACTGGAACATAACAACAAACAAACACAAACACACACAAGTGTAAAGTGACGTTATTTTATTTACAAAGGACACCACAAAACTTTATGGATATTTCGGGCGAAAGCACCTTTTTCAACAAACACAGGACAAGAGGGAAAAGAGATCAAAAACAATACTTCCCTTGCACAGCACAATCTACAAATGAAACTAAAAGGCAGAATGCATTTGTGAGCACAATTCAAGAGAGAGAGAGAGAGAGAGGAGAGAGAGAGAGAGAGAGAGAGAGAGAGAAGAGAACGAACGAATTTTATTTTCAGAGGGTAGGAGTAAGCATAACAGCTTTTTTTTACATCCAGCCCTCCGGGGCCGAAAGAAAAGAAAAGAAATAACAAGATACAAATTCTGAAATATAATAATACCAAATGCAACAAACCTAAAGAGAGAGGAAGGAAGCAGGTAAAGGTGAAGGTCGGAGACAGTGAGTACAAAAATGATCAGCTGAAAAAAAAAAAATGTATCCAAGTGTTGTGGATAAAGAGAACAAATCAAAAGTTCATTGTAAAACTAATGGGTGGATTTGGAGAGGGAGTAGAGGTGGGGGGGGGGGGGGGGGGGAGTATCTGTATATACAGTTCTCTTTATTCAAGTCCTCTCCTCCTCCTGCACCCCCACCCGAACCTGCCCACCCCACTCCCACCCCCCCCCACTCCCACCCCCACTTCCCACTCCCACCCCCATTTCCCACCCCCATGTCTGCCTTCCCACCCCCTACCCCCCCCCCCCCCCCCCCCCCCCCCCCCCCCTCCCCCCCCCCCCCCCCCCCCCGCCCCCCCCCCCCCCAACGCCGCTGTCACAGACCGGAGCAGCTTATCCGCTCGGCTAGAAGCTGTTGGGAGGTTTACTCACAGACTTGGGGTCGGTTCTGGTAGTGTGTGTGATGAACTGAAGACTTCTGCTTTGGGAATGACACGGGAAGGAAATATTGATGTGTAAAGTTTGAGATTTGGATTAGACGGTTCCGATCACGCGCGGTTAGGGTGTTTCCGCCTGTCCGGTCTGGAGGCTGATTACATTCCATTGCGTTGTGCTGGTCAGTTCTGTCGGACGCTAAAGGCCGTGTCACATAGACAGGTGCTCTCGTTCAAGTTAAAAAAAAAAAAAAAAAAAAAAGACTGTCCTTGCTCTACTAGCCTTTCGTACTTTTTTCTTTCGTTCGTTCCTTCCTGCCTTTTTCTTTTCTTCTTCTTCTTCTTTCTTCTTCTTTCTTTCTTCTTTTCCCGCATAATCATATCATAGTTCTTCTTCTTTCTTTTTTTACTTTTTTTTCTTCTTCTTCTTATTTTTTTTTTTTTTTTGCTCTTCTTCTTCTTCTTTCTTCTTCTTCTTCTTCTTCTTCCCATCGCCATCTTGTGGTCACACCAAGCGAGTTCGCAGATTGACTGATCACGTGACTCAGACTCATTCGTCACTTTGGCAGTTCTTGTCATGTTCGTTTAATCAGTGCATTGTTGACGCGTACTAACTTCGTTACTCCAGTGAAGAGTTCTACCCACACAAGTAAAATGGTTGATGGTGCAGAATCTGAAAGCGGGGACGAATTCTTATATTGACTGACTCTTGTGTTTAAAGAAGAACGAAAAAAAAAAAACGGAAAGAAAAATGCTGTCTAAAGAAATGACCGGCTTCAGTGAACACGACCACCACCATCTTTGGCCCCTTTTGGGACGATCTTCTACGTTATGCGAGTGCCTCGTCTGAAAAACTGAGCCTGTTATTGTTAAACTTCCCCGCAAGTCGGCGGACACACGCCGTCGTCCAGTGTAAGAAAACGAGCACAAAAGCGAGCGAGCGCTTGAGCGAGACAGACTCGCCTGGTGTGATGTAAGCTTAAAGGTTTTGTTCCCTGTGTTAGGCCCACACGGCGGGCTTGGGAAATGTGAACACGGTGCGAATGGATGAACCGTGATGTATATTGAACTTTCCACACGGGACCGAATTCGTGTTGGGCTAGTCCCCACCTTTCCTTACCACCACCACCATATTGACCCCCCCCCGTTTACCCCCCCCCCCCGCCACCCCCCCCCCCCTCCCCCCCCCCCCCCTTGCCCCCCCCCCCTGTCGTTGGGAAACCCCACCGGATACCAATGTCCCTGTTGGTAGTCTTAACCTTTCACCCCCACCCAATTCACCCCCTCACCCCCCCCCCCCCCCCCCCCCACTCCCCCCCCCCCAGCCCCCACCCCCCCCCCCCCCCCCCCCCCCCCCCCCCCCCCCCCCCCCCCCCCCCCCCCCCCCCCCCCCCCCCCCCCCCCCCCCCCCCCCCCCCCCCCCCCCCCCCCCCCCCCCCCCCCCCCCCCCCCCCCCCCCCCCCCCCCCCCCCCCCCCCCCCCCCCCCCCCCCCCCCCCCCCCCCCCCCCCCCCCCCCCCCCCCCCCCACCCCCCCCCCCCCCCCCCCCCGTCCCCCCCCCCCCCCCCCCCCCCCCCCAACCGAAGCCTGTTCCGTAGCTGTGGGGAGAAATTAGATCAACATTTGACTGGCAAGCGACATCCAGCCCTATCATACCTCTAAAGCTCTGTGGGCTTCGTAGGGGAAAATGAAGTCAACATTGACTTTGAAATGACGTTTGGTCGTATTCCATACCCGTGTGACGTGTCATGATGCCCTGAAACTGACACAACTGCCGGGCTTTTAGGATGAGGTCATCAGCATTTCGTTCAGACGTGCGTTTGTGAATCAAGAAGTGTGGGTGAAAACATTCGACAGATGAAAGAAAAAGGAAAAAAAAGGAGGTTTGACATTCATACAAGGGTGATGAAGGACTGTTTGGATTGAATAAATGACAGGCATGACGTCTGTATGAAAACTGATTAATGTGGCAGCAGGGGCAACATTTGAAATGGAAGCTTAAACAGTTTGTTTCATTGGGTTTCATCTCAAGGCTGTGCCCAAGGTGATTCCAAGAACCGTTACGTCTTCCACGGAAGTATGTTTTTACTGGTTGATTTGTTTTTGGTGTTTGTTCTTCTCTCGATTTTTTTAAATTAAAAAAAATCAGAGCTTAAAAATGCGTTGGAGATTTCAATACTGCATCGACATATTTGTCAGTCATACACATAATGCGTATACAATTTTAACTCGACAACAAGGGAAAGAGGAGTATCAATAATAATAACAATACCACTATTACTACTACTACTACTACTACTACTACTACTATCACTACCACCACTATCACCCAACAAATCTTACACAGAAGAAGGGAAAAAAAAAAAACGCCTGTGTATTCATTCAAATTGAAACCATCAAATGAAATGTAAGGCAATGCATATATAAGAAACCGAAACCGGTTAGATATACGTCTTATGGTGCCCAGTTAGATATACATGTCTTATGGTGCCCAGTTAGATATACATGTCTTATGGTGCCCAGTTAGATATGCATGTCTTATGGTGCCCAGTTAGATATACATGTCTTATGGTGCCCAGTTAGATATGCATGTCTTATGGTGCCCAGTTAGATATGCATGTCTTATGGTGCCCAGTTAGATATACATGTCTTATGGTGCCCAGTTAGATATGCATGTCTTATGGTGCCCAGTTAGATATACATGTCTTATGGTGCCCAGTTAGATATACATGTCTTATGGTGCCCAGTTAGAAATGGATGTCTGTACTGTGCCTTCATAATTTCTTTCAGCACAAATTTGCACACGCATCCCATCCCATTCTTCAGGCTCTGACATTTGAGCTCAAGGAAAGTACCATTATTCCATTAAGGGAAAAAGACTCGAATGAAATGTCGGGGGAAAAAAAAAAAAAACAAAAAACGAAACGCACGAATAGGGAAGTAAAGGGCAGAGAAAGTTTAACTTCGCTTTCGGTACCTACCTAGCTGTCAACTTCACCCACCACAACTCCCTTTCCCGCCCTCCCCCCCCCCCCCCCCCCCCCCAGCCAAGCCACCCCGACTTTCGCCACATACACACATTCACAGTGCATCGAAAAGTATATGCATACCAGAGAAAACAAGAGTATCTGAGAACCTTTTGCCTAAATTGCCAGTTGTGTGATCACACTTGCAGTCGCAAACAACAGCTTTAAGTCAATACAGATGGGGTTATCCATCGACCAGGGCCTTGTAGACACACCATTTCCGTTGGAAGACTGTGTACTGCAAATTTATTCTAGCTATGTATCCTTCAGTAGTATATTTATTTTAAAGTTGTCCTCTAAAAAAGCGTAAATTCCGGAATATTATTTTCGCATTTGCATTTGTAAATGAAAAATTTTGCACACATTAGAATAAAATCGAGTATAATCATCAGTCTTTTTTTTATATATATCATCGTTACCAAACACAGAAGTTCCTTCGAAAAATCTGAAATTGTCAATATTATCACGTCTATTAGAGAACAGTTTGTATTTCCTTAACATTTGTCGCCAAGATCCTGTGAACCAGTCTGATTTGAAACCATTTTAGTTCAATTTCTTTTATTTTCTGAATCTTCAGAAATGCAATATTCCATTCGATGTTTTCGAACATTTCATTGCTCCATTCATTACAGCAGTTCGGTTGATGTTTGTCTGCCAAAAGGACGTTATAGTATAACTTTGTCCCTTTTTTGACAGAAAGTATGGTACTAAGAGATCTCGGTATATTTCTTACTTTACTGTCGTATAGGTTCATTAGTTGATTCGTTTGTCTGTCAAGATCACACAAAAAAACGTACCTGACCGTTTTAAACTAAACTTGGGAAGACAGGTGGAAGATTGCACATTGACGTTCCCCATCACGTTCTGGTAGGGCCTGTGGTTTGTGAACGGATCAGTGGGGGATTCAGATCCCTTGGACCTTGACGATCTGCGCTCTCCCTAGTGTCCTTCCAGTGCGACGACGGTCTTTGATATGAATTTGTAGTTAGTATACCGCGGTTTGTCAAAGAAAAGACGACAATGCGTAAAATAGCTACATCAACTAGCACATTACAAAACAAACAAAAATAGGAAAGTGAAAACCTACAAACGAAGGAAGATAAAAGCATACAAAAATGAACAACAAGGAAAAAAAAAAAAACCGGAAGGAACGTTTTTGAAATGGAATGTGTTGATTTAGAACATCACCAGTTGTTAAATCTCTGCCGGAGAGAAAGAGAGAGTGACAGAGAGAGAGAGAGAGAGGCGCCACAGAGTCTCTCTCTCTCTCTCTCTCTCTCTCTCTCTCTCTCACGAGAATAGTTCTCATGAGTGGTCGTAGGCAGAGAAGAGCGAATAGAATGCTACTTTCATTGTGACGAGGATAATGCTCGGGATCTAATTCTCATGCAAGGTTGTGCGTGTGTGTGTGTGTGTGTGTGTGTGTGTGTGTGTGTGTGTGTGTGTGTGTGTGTGTGTGTGTGTGTGTGTGAATTACTTACAAAAACATGTGTATTGTTCATGTATGATATTGTTCTCCCATAACATTAAGCTGGCAGGAATGTCTGGACTAATGCCGACCGATCAGGGATCAGTCTGCACCGCTTCTGTGTCTGCAGCCTCGCGCAGCAAGTTAGAGCGGGATGAGATGGGGGGAGGGCGGGGGAGGGGGGGGGGGGGGGGGGGGGGGGGGGGGGGGGGGGGGGGGGGGGTGGGTTGTATAACCGTTTTAGTTTCTTCTGTTCCACTGAGAACTAAAATCAGTATCAGCCGCATTGTGAGATCTCGGGGCATGCTAATGACAAAAGTTGATGATGGACCAGATCTTAAGTGAGAAATGCCCGTTTGTTTGTTTGTATGTTTGTATGTATGTTTGTTTGTTTTGCATGCTTGTATGTTTTGTTATTGTTTCTTATCTATCTCAAGCCAGAAACGCCCTAATTCTTCCTTAACTACAATCTGGTGTTTGGGACGGGTGTTCACACGATAATCCACCTTGTTCGTAAAGTTAGACCGAATTGAGGGTTGGACGTTTGTTTTAAATGGTATTGATGAGCTTACATGGGTATTTTACGGTAATACAAGCACAAGCTATTTTGTTACACAGAAGTAGACGCTGAGTTCCAGTATGGATATACAATTATGGCACTTCACGGTAATACGAACACAAGCTTATTTTGTTATACAGAAGTAGACGCTGAGTCCCAGTATGGATATGCACTCATGGTACTTCAGAGTAATACTAACACAAGCTTATTTTGTTATACAAAAGTAGACGTTGCGTTCCAGTATGGCCCATACCATCACATACCCACACAACTATCACTTCATGTCAGTTCATTTTTGGTGTGTGTGTGTGTGTGCGTGTGTGTGTGTGTGTGTGTGTGTGTGTGTGTGTGTGTGTGTGTGTGTGTGTGTGTGTGTGCGTGTGTGTGTGTGTGAATGCCCCACAGGTGTGGTTCCAAAACCGACGAGCGAAATGGAGGAAGAAAGAGAAGGCCGGGGGAGGGGGGAACCACCCTTACAACCCCTACGCCACCACCCCCTCAGCCTCGTCACCCGGGGCACCGTGGGACCCCCCCCCCCCTCTCCCCGGCACACCGCCGTGCCCCTCAACCCCCACTCCACCTACTCTGACCTGTTGCTCAAGACCTATGAGAACACGCTGATGGCGCGCTACGGGCCTGACCTCTCCTCTGACCTCCTCCCTCCCCCCGGGATTGTGCTCGCCCCTGGCCCTGGGCATGGGCGTCGGGGTCGGGATGGGGATGGGCGCGGCGGCGGCGGCGGCGGGGATGGGGGGGGGATAGGGGTGGGGATGAGGAGCCTGACCCCTCTGTCCATCCCCGTCCCTCCCCGGGGTTCCTTCCAACACTTGCTGGCCAGCATGACCAACTCGGCCGCTAAAGCCAGGGAGTCCTTCTCGGAGCTACCACACCCTCGCAAGCACCACCACCACCACCACCACCCCCGCCACCGCCGCCGCCGCCACCACCACCGCCACCACCGCTTGCAGCGGTCAGCCTCACGTCGTCGTCGTCGTCGACGTCGTCATCGTCGTCCCCGTCTGTGGCGTCTACCTCGCCTCGCCGCCTACAGATCGGCGAAGCTCCAGCATCGCGTCTCTACGACTCAAGGCGCGAGAACACGAAATGCGCATGGGCGTGGGCGGAAACGGATGTGGAGGGATCGTGTATTGAGTTCTAGCGGAAGTGAATGTGAAGATGGCTTCAGGAAAGGGAATGAACAGACGAACAGAGAAGTGAACAATTGAAAGAGGAAAGAGAATGCCCCGATACGTATTGGTGATGACCGAATGAAACGGCCTATCTGAGTCGACGAAAAGTGTGATAGCGAAGTGATTGCTGAATTATCATTATCATTCGAAGAAAGAAAGACCTAACCCTTCCTCCCCCCCCCCCCCCCCTCCCCAGCCTCCATAAAACACTGACCTTCCAACCCTCCCCCCTTACCCACCTGTGAACCCCTCCTAAATATGATAAACTCAAAATTTGAATAAGTTGCTCATCCGAACTCAAAGGGTGAATAGGAATGTTATTTTTCCATGTATGGACATATCTGCATGGCCGATTGTTTTTGTGTGTTTTCTTCTTGTGTGTTGCTGGTCGAAACTGGCATCACGTCTAGCAGTTCACAAATGAAAACAAACAATAAACATGCCAATGCCTTCATGCAGCACAGAACTTTTAAAGTTCGGTTTATGAAAGCAATATTCAAGCAGGTCGCTTGATGGACGTGGGGGAGAGGGGTCCTCTGGACAGCACATTCACGCTGGCTGGCGACTTTGTCGAGTGTAGGCAGGCCTGGTAGGTGGTGCCAAGCCAATGAAGAACGAGAATAGACACCACAGAGCAACGCTGAAGTGACTGGGCGGCAGTGCTGTGTCTCCTGTGGTGAGTTGCCACGTGGCGACCCCGATATTCATTGCTGACTGTAGACTGCCGATGTCTAAGCTGCGACAGCACGAATGTAGGTGCGGATCGGTGTGCCGGATCCGGGATGTGGATCTGTGTGCCGGATCCGGAATGATCCGGCGTGTGAGATACCACGAAAGAAGATGAGACAGTTGAAAAGAAAATCAAAAAACGATGATATGATTTTGAAAAAATGAAATTACGTAATTAATTGAAGAGAAGGACCACACAAAAAAATGATGGTCGTTTCTTTGAAGATTTGGCGAATGCTTCTCCACAACCCAACCCCTTCTTCACACCTCATTTGTGTCTTCTTTCTGTTTTGTTTTCGCTTCGTTCATTGGTTCCCGTCTTTCTTCCCTCTTGTTCCTTTTGCTTGTTTTCAACATGTCATATCGCCTGGGCAAATTCTCACTCGAATGGAAAGTTTTGAGTATGAATATACAGTACAGTCATAAAATCTCTTCTTCGTCGTCTTCTTCTTCTGTACTTAATACTTTTATAAACTGTGCATGTTTGAATATGTTGACAAAATCTTTCAAATTTGGGCCTTCGTTTGAAATTTGTTGCATACCCGAAGATGCCCTTGTATGTGGTAGTGTTTGCATATTTGTTTGTTTGTTTGTTTATTTATTCATCTATTTATTCATTTATTCATTCATAAAAATGTGTTCATTTATTTCAAGGTGGGGTTTTTTTTTTTCGTAAATTCTTACCCACAACGTTAACTTTGGTAATTCCTTTCTTTTCGATTTTCAATACCGATTTATCAGAAATCTACCGACTGTGTGTGTGTGTGTGTGTGTGTGTGTGTGTGTGCGTGTGCGTGCGCGTGCATGCGTGCGTACGTGCGTGCGTGCGCGCGAGCGCGCGTGTGTGTGAGCTGACTGTGTGTGTGTGTGTGTGTGTTTGTGTGTGTGAGTACGTGCGTGTATGTGGACACGTCCGTATGTGCATTTTTTTTCCTTTTCTTTCTTTCTTTCTTTTTTCTTTTTTTTTTTTCTTTTTCTTTTTAGGGTATAGCATTGTTACCGTGCTGTTTTTATAATCATGTCCGTAATTTTTTTTTTAATTTGAAAATCTCATGAGTCACCTTTTCACTTGTTGATTTGAGCAACATGTGTTTCTGCATGTGTGTGATGATTTCAAAGAAAAAAGAAAAGTGGCTCTGGCAGAAGGCTGTGTTAATGTATATGATCTTCGAGTACCTCTTCATATTACATCATCGGTCTTCGTAGAGACGGTTGAGATCCTGATGGTCGTGTCATACCGGATAGAGGTGTGTTTCCGGTTGTACGTAAAGGTGATTTGTAACGACACATTTATCCGGGCATGTATGTGCACAATTTCTTTGATGTGTGGATGTATGTATGTATGTCGCATTTCAGAAAAAAAA
>JADBJO010001712.1:192500-197500 GCA_016801955.1 Conus betulinus | reverse complement strand
ATACGTCATTACTATTTTACATCCATATATAATACGTCATACCTTCTCTTTCTCACACACACCCTCTTCCCATCTCTCTCTCTCTCTCTACTTCTGTGATCTCTCTCTCAATCATTCTCTTCTCTAAATCTCTCTCGCTCAGCAAATAACCCCCCCTCTCTCTGTCTCTCTTTTTCTATATATTTGTCTCTCTCTCTCTGTATTTCTGTCTTTCTCTTTGCCTTCTCTCGTTCACCTTTCTCTGCCACTCACTATCACGCATACAGGAGAGAGAGAGAGAGAGACGAGAGAGAGAGAGAGAGAGAGGAGAGAGAGAGAGAGAGAGAGAGAGAGAGAGAGAGAGAGAGAGAGACAAACAGACAGACAGACAGACAGACAGACAGGCAGGCAGAAGCTCCCAAATGCCGCATCAAGAGCTGTTCGTATCCTCGCGATTACGCACTAGCACCACCAGCCAGCCCCCCCCCCCCCCCCCCCCCCCCCCACCACCACTATCATCACTAAGCACCAATGATGCCAGAATCAAAACAACTCCTTTTCCTGCCACTCCTCCCGCGCTCCCTCTCTCCCCCAACCCCTTTCTCCCTGCAACCTCCAATCTTCACCCATGCCCATCCCACCCCCCCTCTCTCTGCCAGACCTACCCCCGTAACACCCCCTCCCCCCTCCTCCTCCTCCTGACCCTACCACGGCTCTCAAACTCCTGCAACACACCCACCTATCCTTCTCTGCCCAAAAAACATACCCCCCCCCCCCCCCCCCCCCCCCCCTCCTCACCCCTACAGCTCTCAACTTCTGTATCTCCCATCCTCCCATCCTACACCCACCCTCTATCCCACTCCCCACCCCATCCATCCCTATGCCCCCCCCTCCCCCCCTTCCCCTTCTTGCCTAAGGCACTACCCGTCAAACCTAACCGACCCCCTTCACCTCACCACCACCACCACAACAAAACAAACCGCAGCTTCCTCATCCTCATCCTCAACCTCATCCTCATCCTCATCCTCCTGCTGTTGCTGTTGCTTGCTGCTGGTTGGCTGCTTGGCTGCTCGGCCGCTTGGTGGAGACTGGTCCTCGCTTGGAGCCGTCGTCGCGCAGATGATAGCCGAGGTGAAGGCACCCGGCCCCGATAATTGGCAGTAATTCCCGGGCCGGTCAATAATTAATGAGTTTCATTTACAAGTAATTGGCAAAGATCAGTCCTTCCCTGTCAGGGGCCGAGGAGCATCTGGTTTTGTCGGGGTCCGCGCGGACTTGAGGAAGGCGTGATTTATGAGCTGGGGGGAGGGGGGGGGGGGGGTGAGGGAGGAAGCGGGGAGGGAAGGAGGGGTGGGTGGGTGAGTGGGGTTCGGGGGTGGGTGGGGAGCGGAGGGGGAGGAAAAGGGAGGGGTGAGCGGGCGGAGATGGAGGGGGCAGGGGGCAGTGAAAGGGAAGAAGTTGGTTGGGGGAGGGGGAGGAAGGGGGGAAAGGACGAGAAGGAGGGCGGAGCTGAAATGAAGATGGGTGCTCTGGGGGTGGGGGTATGGTGTGGGGTGGGTTGTGATGGCGGCGAAGATGTCGAGAAGGGACACTGAAGGAGAGGCCACATAGCAGGAATGAAGGTAGGTATGTGTTGGGAGGAGACAGTGTGGGAGAAGGAGAGGAAGAGACGGGTGGGGAGGTGGGAGGGAGGGGGAGAGGGAAGGGAGGGAGGGGTTAGCAGAAGGGATGGGTGGGGTGGGGGAGGGGAGTGACAGAGTGTGGTGTTTATGGCATCTCTCTGGAGCAGCAGAGATATGCGCCTTAAACCAGGACTGCTTTTATATATAGTTCTTCTTTCCCCCCTACGTCTGAATAACATTTTCTAATTTGTACAGTCATTTTCCTATTTCATCTATGTTTCCACACGTTTTCATTTATTTTCCTACACCTACTCTCACCCTGCCTTCCCATGATCATCGTCATCAGAATGTTTTTATTTTAATGCTGATCAACGAGGATGAGAGGATGCTTCGGATTTACATTCTGGTCTGAGACATCACTGCAAGACAGGGACGTTTCCTGCGCTTACTTTCGTAATATATCCCGGCGTCAAGCAGGCCCGAGAGATACAGGTACCTGCTGTGTTGGTCAAGATGTTTAAGCAACACTCAGAGATGCATCCATTAAATAGACGACACTTGACTGCGTGATCCCAGACTTCCCAAATGACCCCATAGCAAACTGGACTGAACGGGTCGGAGTAGAAAAATTCCACAGATCAATGGCTCTGATGGGAATCGAACCAACGATCTCTCAGTCGGGAGTCAGCGACGTTAACTACTTCGCCACGGCGGCTGATCATTCGAATTTTTTTCTACGATCACTTAGGTCTTCTATTTCTATGCATTCTAATTTTTTTTTCTCTTTCTTTTCTTTTCTTTCTTTTTTTTTTTTTTTTTTTTACCGAATTTGTCTATTTTCTCCAATATTTCCTTTTGTTTTTACAAAGTACTTCTAAAATCAGTTTTCCTAAATTTTTAAATACCCCCTCCCCCTTTAAAAAAAAAAAAATTTTGATCACTTTATACCCTTGCCTTACGACATCCTGTTTTTTCTATACGAATTAAAAAAAAAAAAAAATTTGCCCACCACCCCAACCCCCCACCTCCAGCCTCACGTTTCCCAAACGTTTACCCGCCTTTTTACCTGTTCTTCGAGCACCCTTTACTTCCCTGCTCCTCTTGTACCCTATCCCTACTGTTTCCCGCTCTTTCCCTACCATTTCCCTCTCGTTCCCAACATTGTCCGACCTTGTCCCACTCTTTTTTCTCCCCTTCCTACTCTTTCCCACCCCTTTTCCCCTATTCTTTGTCTACCTTTCCTACTCTTTCCCACCCCTTTCCCTATTCCTTTTCCCTTTTTTTCCCCTTTCCTACTCTTTCCCACCCCTTTCCCTATTCCTTTTCTCCCCTTTCCTACTCTTTCCCCGGCCCTTTCCCTATTGTTTTTCTTACCTTTTCTACTCTTTCCCACCCCTTTCCCTATTCCTTTTCTCCCTTTCCTACTCTTTCCCTACCTCTTCTTTTCTTTTTCTGCCCTTTCCCATTCTTTCCTTCCCTTTCCTATTTTTTCCCAAATCAATTCATACTCTTTTCCAGCCTTGTTCCTATTCTTGTCCTGCTTTTTTCCTGTTGTTTTTTTTCCTTTTCTTTTGCTGTTCTTTTATTTTTCTTTTGCTGTTCTTTTCCTTTTCTTTTGCTGTTCTTTTCCTTTTCTTTTGCTGTTCTTTTCCTACCCTTTGCTATTCTTTTCCTTTTCTTTTTGCTATTCTTTTCCTACCCTTTTGCTATTCTTTTCCTTTTCTTTTGCTATTCTTTTCCTACCCTTTTGCTGTTTTTCCTTTTCTTTTGCTGTTCTTTTCCTACCCTTTTGCTGTTCTTTTCCTTTTCTTTTGCTATTCTTTTCCTTTTCTTTTGCTATTCTTTTCCTACCCTTTTGCTATTCTTTTCCTTTTCTTTTGCTATTCTTTTCCTTTATTCTTTTGCTGTTCTTTTTTTCCTTTTCTTTGCTGTTCTTTTCCTACCCTTTTGCTATTCTTTTCCTTTTCTTTTGCTATTCTTTTCCTTTTCTTTTGCTGTTCTTTTCCTTTTCTTTGCTGTTCTTTTCCTACCCTTTTGCTATTCTTTTCCTACCCTTTTGCTATTCTTTCTTTTCCTACCCTTTTGCTGTTCTTTCCTTTTCTTTTGCTATTCTTTTCCTACCCTTTTGCTGTTCTTTTTCCTTTTCTTTTGCTGTTCTTTTCCTTTTTCTTTTGCTATTCTTTTCCTTTTCTTTTGCTATTCTTTTCCTTTCTTTTTGCTGTTCTTTTCCTTTTCTTTTGCTATTCTTTTCCTTTTTCTTTTTGCTATTCTTTTCTTTTCCTTTTTTTGCTGTTCTTTTCCTTTTCTTTTGCTATTCTCTTTCCTTTTCTTTTGCTATTCTTTTCCTTTTCTTTTGCTATTCTTTTCCTTTTCTTTTGCTGTTCTTTTCCTACCCTTTTGCTGTTCTTTTCCTTTTCTTTTGCTGTTCTTTTCCTACCCTTTTGCTATTCTTTTCCTTTTCTTTTGTTATTCTTTTCCTTTTCTTTTGCTATTCTTTTCCTACCCTTTTGCTGTTCTTTTCCTTTTCTTTTGCTATTCTTTTCCTACCCTTTTGCTATTCTTTTCCTACCCTTTCGCTTTTCTTTTCCTACCCTTTCCACTCTTTTTCTATCCGTTGTAATCTTTCCCTGTCCTATCCTATTCTTTTTCTACCTTCTACTATTCCCTTCCCAGTTTTCCTCTGTGTGTTTTTTTTTTAAATCTCCCTCTAGAGTATGTGCTCATTGATGAATAAAATTCAAAGCAATGTGCAGCGCATATTATTTTGGCTACGACTTTAGACAAAGATATCCAGGTATGCTGTGGCCCCATGTAAGCATTGAAATGGGTTAACATCGACTCTTCCGGACAAAGTAAAAATGAGATTGCGCCTGTCGACAGCACTCATGGCTTTATACATATATATGATTCTTATTTTGCCTATGTGTTTTCTTATGTTCCTTCTATGACTTCCAAGAAACACGTTTAAAAAATTTTTATTATTATTATATTTCAGACGCCAGGATTATGAGGCTGCAATCTGCAATCCATGTCCATATATAGTTTCCATTGTGAAGGATTTGACATGACCAGTGACATAAGGAGGGTTTTCCCTCTTTCCTTTAATTGCAAAAAAAGAAAAAAAAAAAAAAAAAAAATATATATATATATATATATATATATATATAAAATCAAACACATTGAAGTGGGTATTAATGAATGAAATCCTGAAGCTGTATGCATGGCAATCTGAAAAAAAAGGAGGACAACGAAGACCAATGTGATTATCTCACCACAGTGCCAAAGACAGTTATGATCTGGTAAACAGCACTTTCCATTTTTTTTCCTTGTCACTGGCTGGAAGCTCTGATGCTGCCCTCGTGGTTGTCTGGGCTATAAACAAGATTTGACTGGACTCCA
>JADBJO010001712.1:180000-187500 GCA_016801955.1 Conus betulinus | reverse complement strand
GAGAGAGACAGACAGACAGAGGCAGACAGACAGACAGACAGATAGGCAGGCAGAGACAGAGACAGAGGCAGAGAGAGAGATGGGTTTAAAATCAAAGTAGCGAATAGCTCCTATGGTGCGGGCCTGCACGCACAGGGGAATCTTTCAATGCTTGCACCATTACCTGGAAACACCCTCACAACCAGATTTGCAGTCAGGGTGTATGCGGTTGGGAACGCTGCTGTTCGGACAATGACCCCAAACGCGATACGTAATCCTTGTAACAGTAAGCGTAGCATGGAAAGAAAGCCAGAAACAATCTCTCTCTCTCTCTCTCTCCTCTCTCTCTCTCTCTCTCTCTCTGTGTGTGTGTGTGTGTGTGTGTGTGTGATCACTGTGTGTGTGTGTGTGTGATCACTCAATTCATTTCATGTTGTTTATAGCCAAGCCGACCACGAGAAGCCATATCGGGGCTGTCATTTTTGAGAAAGTAAATTCTTCGAACGGTTGCTTGAAAAAAAAAATGAAATACAACGCAAAAAATAATGATTATATTAACAAATGCAAAATAAATGTGAATGTAAATAAAGACACACAAAACGTGTTGGTTAATCTTTCCTCCATAAAATTCTTTTTATCAGATAAACAACAACAAAAACTTTCTTTATGCCGCTCAGTAGGCTAATCACTTCAGATGGCATCTCTCTGAACAAGATTCTCATGGAATCTTCGGTAAACTGTTTCATACACGCAGACACACATTCGAAGAGTTGTATAAACTTATTCGCGGGTTGTGGAAGTTATCAAAAACAGAAGACACCGGCAGAGCTTCCTTAATCACCATCTATCCTCGCCTTCTTCAGAGAACATGGCTTGCGCCTGTGGTGTAAGCCAATCAGCGTCCCCAGAGACACACCGGTCACGCGCACAGGTCGCAAACGCTGCTTTGATTGGCTAGCGATAATTTCCTGCTCTGGGAGGTTCCTTTGATGCCGGAAGGGGAAGACGATGGCCAGGGAAGGATGGGCGTCATGATCGCCTTCTGGCCGGATCCCAGAGAGAACAGCGTGTGGTTGTTACATAGACTACACACGGTGCTTGGTGAGCTCAGTCGGTTAAGGTGTTGACCGCCGAGTCGGATGTCATATGTTTCGTGTTCGAATGGGAATTTGAAGGGTAATACTTAAAAGAAAGGCATTTTTCTGCCCATCATTGGTAAGGGTTTTGTCCGCCAAGTTGTCTCACGGGCCGTACGCCACAATTAGGGCTTTGCCTTAAATCACCGCATAATTCATGTATGCGTTTTGAGGCCCCAGCATGAGTTTGAAGCAGCATTTGATATCAGACTGACAACTGATCAAAACAACAACGCCGCACCAATCATTTTCCATGTTTATTTTGGGATTTCCACCGATGACGTCATTCACATGACCTAGCTGACGTCACACTTCGGGCCTTCTAATTCACCTGTGACCCTGTCTTGGTGCCAGCTGGTGTCCACCAAATAGCCCCATTCCTTTCATTTTAATCTGTCTGTTTGGAACCAACTGGCATATACCTTGATGCGCATATGAAAGAAAAGAAGATAAATCCACTTTCAGACACAATGAACTTTCTCAAATCAATCTAAATCTGCTTCATTCTCAAATCAATCTAAATCTGCCTGTCTATATAAATACTCAACTCCTTAATAAGCAAGGCCTTAGTGCATTAATATTTGGTGTGCAGCCACATGTTTCGCGTTCGAATCCCACACCGTCCTAACATTTAAACAAAAAGGATTTTTTGACTGCGCATCTTATAGTGTGTTGTCGCTCTGGTTGTGGTAGTATGCTGAAAAATAAGTACGCCTTCACAGCTCTCCCTGGATGGTCATTCTCGTGTGTTTCATCACCTCTAAGAGGGGGTGAACATTTGAACTGACTGTAGTCTAGTCAAAACTAAACAATTGCACAAGATTTCTACGGAGATTACAACGTTCTGTGGACAGCCTGTCCCTGAACTGATAGCTGGAGACGTTCTGCCGAGCGGGACTTGGACTTGCTGCTTCGAAGACTTTAGCATGTGGACTTTCGCCCCCAAGGTCGCACTTCATCGGAATGTTAGAAAAGAGCGATGTACTGGGATGATAGGGCGATTCTTTTGTATGGTTAATCATTCCACCTGCTAGCAGCTTCTTCATTCACACACACACACACACACACACACACACCACACACACACACACACACACAAACACACACACACACGCACGCACACACACACACACACACACACACACACACACACACACACACACACACACACACACACACACACACACACAATGGGCGCAGAAACAAAGTCACACAGACATCCACCCGTTCTAAACAACAAACGCACAGACACTGTTTCAAATGAGTCATTTCACTGGGATCAACAACAGGCGTTGGTTGAGTCAACATCGTGGTCACAGGCCAGAAAAAAAAAAAAAAGAAAAAAAAAGCAATAGATGATGTTAAAATATCAGCAAGGGAGGTAATTTGTGTTAGAGCTGACGGACGACATGGGAGTGATACCACTGGTGGACACGCCCACAGCAATGTCGCCCCATCAATCACCTTAACTGCTCAATCAGAGACAGAAACTGCCAAGGCATGTTATTGCAACGGTGCACCAGTACGCCTAATGCAGACAGTCGATATCACGACCGTTATCCACACATGCATTCAACGTAAACATTTGACTCTCTAAATCGGTTTGCTTGTAAACTTAGAAAACGTAGCTCTTTGCAATGGCAAGCCATTGCTTTAGAAAGGTGTTATTTCCCCCTGATTTTTTCTTTCCAGAACAGGTCTAAATATTACGTTCATTCTCAGAGTACACAGTCGCGCAGTAAATACATCTCTGGAGACCTGAACACAATCGTTACTGACAGTCCAACCGATAACGGTATCCTAGTATTTATACAAACACCACTCGAAGATTCATTTGTCTTTCATAGATGTTTTTCTAGTTCGCTTAAATGATATCAAACCGTTTTTTCTGAATTTTTTTTTCCCATATCATAGTGAAGTAGAGCGAGTAATACATAAGATCAAGATCAGATCATCTGAAGTGATTTCCAGAAGGAACAGGAGCAGCTGTGCAGAAATATATCATTATAAATCGAATAAGATTGACTCACACAAGTGCATGTCACCCCATATAGTAAATCACGATTTACTATGCTGATTATTTATGATGACTCGAGGCAAACAAATCTATTTGCAAGCAGCACCTTTTAACAGCCATTTTGCTTTCATGATATACCAAATCAAGCACGCCAAAAGTCGTGCAGAAATATGAAATGTATCCATCGAATGAAATTTTGCGTCATACGCGTGAGTTTAAAAAGCTCTGCTGTGACGAAAGCTTGGAACAAACCTACGTTAGAACATGTATTATGACATGAGACACGTAGGCCTAAGTTTAAAAGAGAAAAAAAAAAAAAAAAAAAAAAAAAAAAAAAGCTTTCACACTACGCTGCCTGTTCATGCAACCATTTACGACAACTCGGATATTTACAGTACCCATGCCTTTTCTGATCCGGGGCATCATAGCAGTACGTTGCAGGTAGGCCCTAACCCTTCCCTCCACACCCACTCCCCCGCCATCCACAGACAGCTTACACTTCGTTACCCCCCCCCCCCCCCCCCCCCCCCCCCCCTTCTACCCACATCCCCCGTAGGCCCCATACACTCTGCATGATTTTCTCCAATTGGACTCATGCCGGTTTGCCTTTCATCTTTCCATTTCATTTGTCGACAGTGAGTGTGTGTGTACCATACATCAGTAAATAGACAACATGTTGATATGTAATATAGGCACGATTTTCGAAAGGCTCAATACAAGACAGGAAGTTTTTTTTTTTTTTTTTCCAGAAAAGATAATTAATAGATATTAGGAAAATTACAAACAGAAAAAAGTACAAAAGTCAGACCAAATTGTTCACTGTATTAGAGACCCCCCCCCCCCCCCTTTGTTTCCACCCCCCCCCCCCTCCCCTGCCGTCCCCCCCCCCCCCCCCCCCCCTCCTCCCCCCCCTCCTCGCTTACCCTGCGCCCTAAACCCTTCCCCACCCCTCGCTTACCTTTCCCCACCACCCCCCCCTCTCTACCCCCCCCCCCCCCCCCCTCTCTGATTTTTTTTTCAATATCCCCCCATGTAGGCATTCTGTCCATACTTATTAGGATTATTTATTATTGTTTACCTGCGTTTTGGAAGATATATTTCGATCTGTTGTGCTGTGCCTCTAAAGACATTGGAAATTACATTGGTGGGTTGCGAGAGTGGAGGGAGATTCTGGTGCACACATTTTTAAGTTAACATGAGTGTATTTGTTGGATATATGGAGAGAGAGAAAGTGAGGGTGGTGAGCAGGTTGATGCGTTGGTGGAGATGATAGGGTTGGAGGGAGGGAGGGGGGAGTGGGGAGGGCGGTGAGTGGGAGTTGGAGAAGGCATACGCCGGTGTTTACGTGAGGTGGCCGATGAAGATGAACGGAAATCCTGATACATGTGGGCAAGAGAGTGAGTGTGAACGTGGATACATGAATGCACGTGAAAAAGGGTATATCTGATTTGTACAGAAAAAGGTTTCTTGAACTGTTTTCTTGTTTAATGTACCTTATATATACAGTGTGCTTCTATAAACAGTTGCCATTACTGAAGAAGCTTTTAAGCGAAAATTTTGTTGGAGATCATACAATTTAAAATGAAACTGTTTACTTCAGTGTGTTTTTTTGTTTGTTTTTTTTTTACTCCAAGTATATATATTATATATATATATATATATATATATATATATATATATATATATATGTGTGTGTGTGTGTGTGTGTGTGTGTGTGTGTGTGTGTGTGTGCGCGCGCGCGCGCGCGCGCGCGCCAACGCTTGAAGATCAGAGATGGTGACGATGACGCTACGGAATTCCACTTCGGAATTACTTGACAGAACTTTCTAATCGTTCACCGCGCACACGCCCTACAACCCCCCCCCCCCCCCCCCCCCCCTCCCCCCCCCCCCCCCCCCCCCCCCCTCCCCCCCCATCACGTTCACGACAAGAAGCAGAAGAAGAAAAGGCGTGCAGTGGGAGGGGGAAGTGAGAGATTCCGCGAACGGAGAGAAGAAAAGCCGAGTTGGGGGGCTTTCGTTGGGGGACGAGTTCTCCTTGTTTTAACGGCCAAACACATTCAAACTCGCGCCCAACACTGCCAAGCATCCCACACAATCCGCCAACGTGAGAAAGTGATGTGTGGCGCCGGCGAAAACGGGATTAAACTGCGTTAGGCGGGCGACAAAACACACGGCTTGTTCACACACACACACACACACACACAGTTCTGCGTTCGCCTTGGCTGCTTTGAGTTAGTTCTCGGGTCCAAGCCGGTGACGAGATGTGATCATACCTACCTCTATCAGAATTAACCCCACCGGGGATTTTCTTTATTACTATCATTATTTCTAGTAGTGTTGCTAATAGTACTATAATCATTTTTCATTATTAGTTCAGTCATGTATCATCTTGCACACAGATGTTCCATTATGAGACAAGGTTTTTTTGTTTGTTTGTTTTTTTTAACTCATGTTTTTTCTCCGTAAGGTAACTGAAACTGGATAGACAAATCTTCACTTTTTCTCCAAAGTAATTTAGTTCGTCATTTTCAGAAATGGTTAAAATTATGGTGTAGAGACCTACGACAATTTGAAGGAACATAACACTTCTGACACTTCTGATTTAAATCACAAGAGAGAGAGAGAGAGAGAGAGAGAGAGAGAGAGAGAGAGAGAGATAGAGACAGACAGAGAGACAGACAGAGAGAGGTGATACTTACAAAACAGTGGAACTTGTCTACAAAGGAACTCAAAATGAGAGAGGCAATAAGGGAATCCAGTTCTACGCCCTATTATCCAGAGACTTTTGAAAACAACCTGTTTCCCAGCCTGGAATCTGCCTGGAATGGAGACAGCGAGGCACATCATTTTCTGCTTTCAACGAGTTCTTTGTCACCTCAATAGCAAGAGGTGGTAAAATGCTGAGATCTTTGGGATCGGGGTATTGTGTTTGGTCCATGCCTTTTTTTTTCTATGGACAGGGTGACTCTAAAATAAATTTGAAAAATCATTGCTGAAGCTCCGTAGGCTAAAGGGCAGCCTCGTTTTCATTCAACGCCCATCTTGCGCCGAGTTGCATGAAAGTAAGCGATTGCTTGTTCATTTTCGTTCTCCTGAGTGTTGAGTATCTTGCCTGAAGAAGACCTAAGAGAGGTCGAAACGCGTCATGTTTCGTCTTGTAATTCGTTTGTCAACGTTGTTTGGGTAGAGCTTTAGCAAGAATTTTTCCAGTTTCTTTAAATTTCCGCCTGCAGTTGCCTCAGTTTGCAACTCGACTCAAAAATAGCTAACGCAACTTTTGAAATTACTCAGGGCAAATCTCTGAGTTAATGTCCAGCAACAGTGAGACTTGGACGTCTCACGAAACTTACGAAGGGAAACAACGTTTGCAGACAAGGTCTTTACGTTTCATATATAACAGAATACCAAAGAAAACAAGCTTCAATGTTGACCACTACGTTCGAAACTTGTTGTTTGTGCGCAAGGTATCTCAAAACAGTTCTAAGGACGTTTCTTAGGTCTCACGGGGTTGTTTATTACGACAGTATCAAAAGATGATAAAATGCGTAAATTCAGTGTGTTTATGTTTTGTCATTGTACTTGATAACTCATAAGCAACTGGGAAGGTTTTTCTGAAAATTTCACATCTTTGTTCCAGGTAAAATTCAAGTAATAGTTAAATTTCCTACACCTGTGGGAGAAAGCTAACGAACTTCTAATCACAACTATTTTGCAGACGTAGTATTAACATATCAAAATAAATAGAATCCGCTTGGGAAAAAAATACTATTTACAAAAATTCCACTTTGTTTGTCTGCTAAATATTCCACAAACAGTTTAGCTGATTTTGTCTCAGGTTTTGTAGGTTAGTTCGTAACATCGATGTTTCAATGGAGATGATGGTATTTTGAAAATGTTCGAGAAAAAGTCATGAAAATGATGAAGGAAAAATCCTTTTGTAATCAATTCTACAGATGCGTTGGCAGGTATGGATCTCTCGTGGCAGTTATCAAGCGCTGCGAGCTTGCTTGGATCTAGACATGAATTGGCTGTACCAGCCCTGTCCCAGACCATTCTACCAGACACAGTTGAGACTGAACGTCCTGAAAGCAGGCCGAGGAAGTCATGGAGAGACAAAATAAAGAACTGGGCTGTTTAGAACATCTCTACCCGGTCGCACATTACCATGAACAAAACACTGTAGAAATCCATAACTGAATAAGCTTCTGTCATTATACACTAATTCTAAACAATGATAACGACATCAAAATTATGAAAACAGCATAAGAAGATGGCATCTATGTCAAATTTTCATACTTAAAATTTTTTTTTTTTATCTGCAGATTTTTTTTTCACATGTATTTACTTTCATGAAGAAAAAGAAAGG
>JADBJO010001712.1:167500-175000 GCA_016801955.1 Conus betulinus | reverse complement strand
ACATAGCATGCACCTTCCCCGAAGATGGGGTATGGCTTCCATTTTGGGGGGGTTAAAAAAAAAACGGTCATACACACCAAAACTCCACTCCCTTTGTTGAGCAGATGGGATTAATACCTGCCTGTCTATACAGGGAGTGTCCGCAGGAGTATCAGCCTGCGTACTCAGAAGAGGAAGAAGAATGGTGTCCTCGCTGTGGCATAAAGATCGCCACCAAGTTGTAAGGAGTGTGTCATTATAGATGCCCTGCGTGTATTGACACAACTGCAAGTAGCCGCATTTGCATTTGTCGTAGACTTCTTGTCTTGGAGACGCAAGCAAATGGTGTTTGTATGGAATACAGAACTCAAAGATTCCCACTGCTGAAGGAATTCATGTTCACATTTCAACGTCCTTTTTAATTTCATCCCGGATTAACCGCACACCAGAAGTCACTCCTTGGAGTAGCAAAATGGCACTTGCCCACGCTCACTTCCCTGGCAGTAAAATGCACACCGACCTCCCTTTCCTTTGAAATTCTCAGAGTGTCTCAAAAGACAAAATCTATGAAAAAGAACACGAGCTCCTGAATTTTCAGGGCGGAGGTGGGGTGGTGGTGGTGGCTGTGTGTGTGTGTGGGGGGGGGGGGGGGGGGTGGGGGTGGGGGAGGGTTTCTGATTCTGGACCTGAGCCAGGACTAACCCCCTACCCTGTTCCCAAACCACTCTCCGATGAGTGATTTGAGGCATGGTTCTAAAACACTCCCATGGAGTCAATACAGGCGCGTATCCCAACTTTCCCACCCTGTGTCATGGCCGTCATTTGGGGCACTAATGCAAACATCTATAAATTCTATCGGAACTCAGTTGCCTGCGACACACACTCGACACTAACATGTATGGTAACCAGTGACCGACACTACTCGGTTGGGTTTGAAGGTAGTCCAGCTTATATCAAACACTGACAAAGCTTTTTCGATCTCGACAAGATTCTACTCAACAACATGGATGGATCAGCTTTACATTTACAAATAAGAAGTGTGTTAAAGAAGGCAAACGTAAAACCGTCCATTTTGCGCCCAATTTCAGAAGATAAATGATTGTTCGTTCTTCGTTGTCGTTGTGTTGAATGTTGTTTATCTTGCCTGAAGAAGACCAAAGAGGTCGAAACGCATCGTGTTTTGTCTTGTTATTTGCTTGTTCCTGTCGTCCAGCAGAATGGTATTTTTTTCTTTTAACTTTGTTTGAAATTTAAGGATGCAGTCACCTCACATAGAAAGTAATGTGAAATTCATCAGCCAGTGGGGAAAATATCAGTGGGACACATTCTTCTGTCTGCACTGCATTCTGCAGCAGAGCAGAGCATCACGGTGCACTAAGAGCTTTGATGTCGGAAAACTCAGTTCTCATCTAACAAACACGCGCCTCGCAAGGTCACGCACCAACTTTGCGGCCTGCGGATAACGTGATTGCTCTCCCTTGCTGTTCGTTGCCCCTTTAATTCTTTGAGGACTGACGTTTACCTGTCAAATTGTTGGGGCTTTTCTTTCCTCTCACACGAAATGCCCGTGTTTGGTAAAGGCAGACAGTGTATGATGATATCGTGTGCGCAGCTGTGTTTACGTGTTAAGAGTGGAGGATTTGGGCGCGTAGAGTCCAGGGCGAAATCCTACCGCTTGTTCCTGTTACCAGGCTAGGAGAAACAATACGCTTTTTTTTTTTTTTGGATACACCTCACAACGTCATCTGACATTCTGCAAGCTGTGAGGGATTAACTTGTGACCGTCGATGTTTAAAACTGGAAACCTTGACTGCAGATTAGGATGTTCTTGAACAAAATCAGCTTCTTATTCGCATACATTTTCGTATCTGGCAGAAAGTGAACAACTACTGAACAAAGTCTGACTCCTGAGCCGCTAGGTCCTACTGTGGGACATTGTTCATCATTGAAGGAAAGACATTTGGAGAGAAGCAGAAGCAAAACCTATAACTGCATTACCATAGCTTTTACTCTAAGCAGGACATCTTAAGGAAACTGGGGGAAAGTAATCTGAAAACAGTGTACGATGATATTTACTTTCAGATAGGCATCGTCACAGACAGGACAGGGAACAGTACACTGTAAACATACAAGAAAAGTTACGCTTACTCACAACGGAACACGCTCACAGGGGACAGGAAAAGTAAACTGTAAACACATTATAACTGCTGTGACATTTACTCAGTGAAGAGCATCTGAAGAGAGGCGAGGAAAAGTAAACTGTAAATTAATGTGATACAAATACAATTACGTTTACTCTCTTCGACTACCTTCTTCATGGAGGCGCGTAAAACGTTAACTGCCAATGCGAACGTGGTGACAGTCCTGAGATAACCTCTGCTGTTGACGGGACTATAATTTTAATCTTAATCTTAACTGCCAATACGATGCATCTACAATGATGTGTACTTTCAGGACATCGTAAGAGAGGTTGGCAAAACTAAACTGTAGATACAGGCACGATGAAATTACTCTCAGACGGAATAGAGTGGCAGAAAAATGAAATACGAAAACATGTACTCATGAGGCTGAGAAAAGAGAACCACTAAAGTACATACAAGTGCAAATGAAGGAAAGTTTGGTGAAGTTTTATAAAGATTTTGCGATGAATTAGTTAGAATTGAAAGCAGACGTACTATTTCCCTTGACAGAACAATGCCAGTAACTCTTTCTCTCTTTGTGTGTGGTACTTTTCTACTCAATACACTTTTCGTTTTCATGGTGTTTTATTCCCTGCCATCTGCAGTAGGAATCACACTTATTTTTTGTTTCTGTGTGTCTGCTTACCGTCTTGTTGTTCTGAGAAAAAAGGAGAAACACCAATGGAAAGACAAAACTATTCACCACGAAAAGATCAGTTGCTCAAAACTGCTCAGGGTACAAGAGAACGCATGCAAAGATGAGATGAGAGAGCAGCAGATATTGGAGATATGAAAGATTGAAGCTACATGGATAGATAGAAATTCACGGGAAAGGAGGATGAACAAATCGTCTGGTCATTCAGAAGACGACACATTAGAACCAGCTCTTCACGAGTTCTGATGATTATTGGACAGTTCACTACATCAAGGAGCTTCAAACTGGCGTGAAGAAGAGAAACATTGTTTTACACAAGTTTTTTTAGCTGGTGTGTTTTTTTTCGTCACGGTATATTGAGTCCTTTTTTTTTTTTCTTCTGCTGGTGTCTTAGTGAATCTCTATTATCTCCCTTTTGAAAGATTTATAAAGATTTACAAACTGAAAAATCTCTCTCTCTCTCTCTCTCTCTCTCTCTCTCTCTCTCTCTCTCTCTCTCTGTAACGAAAGAAGACGTCTTTTGTCCGGACTATGTCAAGATTTGTGTGTCTTTCTCACTGAGTCTCATTCCTTGACTGAAAGCATAATTTCTTTTCCCGCTGTCCTTAGAAATATACTTAAAAAGAAATGGCCCATTTTCCTGATCAACTTTCTGCGTCACGCCAAACATGTTCAGCCGAACAAAACCGCTCAGGGTTCAATAAACGTACGTGTGAACATGAAACACGGGAGGATGGAGGCGACTGAGATTCAGAACCGATTACAGACAGGTATAGGGGGGACGTGCAGGCAGGGAGACTGAAGGCGAGACAGAATCATACGATTTGATGCAGAAAACACCGGGCAGTACGTTCAAAGGCCATTTCTGTTCCATCCACCTGGAAGTTCCCTTCGTCCCCCGTTCAGGGCTGAACCCTCAAGAGAACTGACGACTCCCTTGGACGATTCTCTGAACTGAGCGGCTTGAATGTGGTGTCAGTTTAGGGGAGAAATTCTGCCAAACACAATTATGTCACCCTGCTGTTCTTACGTTTTTTGTTTTTTTTGTTTTGTTTTGTTTTGTTTTTTTTAAACTTCCATTAGAATCAGTTTTATCTCCCTTGAGTTTAACCGATTACGAAACTTGCTGAATATGATCTCTCTGTCTCTGTCTCTGTCTGTCTGTGTCTCTTTCCCCCCCCCCCCCCCCCCCCCCCCCCCCCCCCCCCCCCTTCCCCCCCCTCCCCCCCCCCCCCCCCCCCCCCCCCCCATGTGCGTGCACGTGTGCCCCTTTGAACCAGTATCTGCAATGTTTTGTCGTCTTTTTTTTTTTCTTTTAGGTTTGCCCCAAGATCCGTGGTTTCTCCTGTCCTCAACTTTCATGTTCGAAATAACAAGAAAGTACTGTTTTTCTTTCGGCGAGAAATCATGATGATCATCACCCCGCATTTTGGACATTGCCTATTGCATATTTTCAATTGTTGATGTTATTCTTCTAAAAGAAATGAATACCATTATTAAATGTGTCAAGTGTTTTCACTACACGTTTTCTTTTATGTCGAATGCTTTGGTAAAATTCAGCACAATTAGTGTTTTGACCTGCGTTTTTTACCTCTTCATCTCCTTATCACCAAATAACTGATACAATACGTGGGAAATTATGGACATAGGACTGATACAAAGGAGAGAGAGAGAGAGAGAGAGAGAGAGAGAGAGAGAGAGAGAGAGAGAGACTCAAACTCAAACAGTTTAAGTGCAAAGCCACCGACCTATCTGCAATGAGGTCAAGAACAAAATTAGAACACACACGCGCTCGGTGCATATACTAAAAATTATGAAAGAAAATGTTTGCATAACAAAATGTTCCTCCTGAATTACTCTGGCATTTGTGTGTTAACTAATACAGTTCCCTCTCTTCGTTTTAGTGCTTTAAAAATGAACATAGCTACAGGGCAAGTTACAATTCTCTTTTTCATTTTGCAGTAAAACAAGCAATGGCGTTTGATGAACATTTCTAGAGAGAGAGAGAGGGGGGGGGGGGGGGGGGGGGGGGGGGGGGGGGTTAATGCATGTCAGCTTAAAAAGAAATGTCCACAACCAGTTCTTCGAGAGTCTAAGAAAAAACAAATCTCTTAAATTCCACAGGAACGTATGATCACAAATGTTCATCAAACAATGTAGAACGTCACATGTTCGAGGCGGCACCCTGTCTGTGATACAAAATGCATTGTGTGAAAGGGCGAACTGATAAGAGAGAGAGAGAGAGAGAGAGAGAGAGAGAGAGAGAGAGAGAGAGAGAGAGAGACGGGGCACTGATGCTAAAGGGAATAAACAAACCCACTTCCAGAGGTGCATTTTCTGCCGACAATGCTAAATAGGAAAACATCGCCGGAATTTAAAGAGAGAGAGAGAGAGAATGGAAAAGAAAGAAGGGATAGGGGAAGGTGGCGGTGGTGGGGAAAAAAACCCTTTGGTTTTAGGACTATAACTTTAAATTTAAAAAGTCATTAATAGGGAACTCTCTCTCTCTCTCTCTCTCTCTCTCTCTCTCTCTCTCTCTCTCTCTCTCTCTCTCTGTCTGTCTGTCTGTCTGTGAGTCCGTCTGTCGGTCCGTTTGTCTGTCTGTTCGTCTGTCTGTCTGTTTGTCTGTCTGTCTGTCTATCTCTCTCACCCCCCCCCCCCCCCCCTCCCCCCCGTTCCGCATGTCTGAGAGTGATAGTATTTCTTTCGCACCCCCACCCCCAGCCCCTTTTTCAGCTTCACTAAAAGAGTTTTTCTTGTACTTAATCGAAGTAATCAGTTCATGTTCTGTTAAACAAGTCTCCATTACTTTGAATCCAATAAAGGAAACCATTAACTCTAAACACTTTTTCCAGTTGAAAAGCAAATTTTAAAACAACTGCATCAATCTGATCAACTTTTTGTGTGCAGCGACAAACATCTTTATTGTGAACCGTTCCTCTACACATGAGTGCCAAGAAACGAATGGAAAGACTGGTAGACAAGGGGAGACGGGATAGGGGGAAAGATTAATTGGAGTTGGGAATAGTGGGATAGGTGGGAGAGTGAGTCTGATCTGAACAGGAGATTAAATCGTCTTGAGCGAGCAGAATATTTACGGGTCATTTTGCTTCACTTACTTCGATTACTCCCCCCTCCCCCCCAGCCCCCCCCCCCCCCCCCCCCCCCCCCTGTTCCCCACCATCCCCTTGTCCTCCCCAACAATCATCTCCGCTGTCAGGGTTGGCACTTCAAGAGGTGTGATGACTCTCTGGGACAGGTCGCTGAATTAAGCGGTTTAACTGTGGCGAAAGAAGTAGGAGACACCCGCTTTAATACAATTATGTCCCCCTGCTGCGCTATTTTGGTAGCCCTTTTAGCGGGGGCTCTTTTGTTCTGCTAGCGTCTGAATGAATCAGTATTATCTCCCTTGTGTTTAAACGAGAAAGATGTTTGGTGGGTATGCTCTGTCTGTCTGTCTGTCTGTCTGTCTGTCTGTCTGTCTCCCACCCCCCTCTCTCTCTCTCTCTCTCTCTCTCTCTCTCTCTCTCTCTCTCTCTTTGGGAGTGTTTTTTTGTTTGTATTATTCATTGTTGTGCCAGATTTGTTGTTTTCCGTCTCCTTAGTTTCAAAATAGCAAAGTATTAGTATTCCTTTCTTTTTTTTTTTTCTTTTTCAGATCTGTAGTTTTCTCTTGATTTTTATTGTTTGAATTAAACAACATTGCTCTTCTTTTATAAAGAACATTACTCTTCTTGTATACTGTCGTCGTTTTTCTATGTCTCTCTCTCTCTCTCTCTCTCAGGAATTATTTGTTTTGTCTAAATAACGGTGTGAGTGTGTGTGTGTGTGTGTGTGTGTGTGTGTGTGTGTGTGTGTGTGTGTGCGCGCGCGCGCGCGCGCGCGCGCGCGCGCGTGTGTGTGTGTGTGTGTGTGTGTGTGTGTGTGTGTGTTGTCCAGTCGTCATTCTGCTTCTCTTAATTTTCATATTTAGCATCCCCCCCCCCCCCCCCCATCCACCCCCCCACCCCCCCTTTCTCTCTTAAAGTAAACAAAAATCAAGGGAAAAGATTCTCTCTCACCCCTCAGATCTCAAAACAGCTCATCAGTCTAATAATTCTTCTATGGAACATCAAGCGGTTTTTTTTTTTTTTTTTTTTTTTTTTTTTTTTTTTTGCGAACAAGTCCACGACACAAAACTGCTTAGGGTGCAGACAAAACATGGCTCAAGACGAAATGGGAATGGCGAAGATGGTAGAGACAAGTGAAGCGTTTAAAAGGGAGGTGGAGACATGGAGAATTTGTGGGGAGGGGTGCAGAAGAGGGGGGGGGGGGGGGGGGGGTGGGAGGGAAGGGGACTGAATCGTGTTGAACAAGCAAAAAACCTCAAGCAGAACGTTCTCAGGCCATTTTTGTTTCACCCACTTCGATTTTCTTTTCCCTTTCCCTCCTTCCCCCCCCCCCCCCCCCCCCCCCCCCCCCCCCCCCCCCCCCAGCTGTCAAATTGGTCCTTCGCGAGATCTGATGATTCTCCGAGACAGTTCACTGAATTAAGCGGCTGAAATGTGGTAAAGGAAGAGAAAGAGAAATCCGCTTAACACAATTATGTGCCCCTGCTGTGTTCTTGTCGCTCTTTATGGGGGCTCTTTTGTTCTGCTAGTGTCTGAGTGAATCAGCATTATCTCCCTTGTGTATGATCGATAAAGA
>JADBJO010001712.1:155000-162500 GCA_016801955.1 Conus betulinus | reverse complement strand
AGCTATTCTCACCATTACGTTCCGAAACCAAATAGTGTGGATACGCCATGGGAAAACTACCTCGAATAACAAATAACCAAGGCATTACAGCACACTTCGTTTCGCTCTTTAATGCTAGGCACAGCAGTTTAATGTCATGCTTCATGACAGAAGAGTTCCGAAGGTACTGAATGTCCAAAAGGTATCCACCAAGGCAGCATGCTAAGCCCTACACCATTCTTAATCATTATTAACCAACTGGCCTTGAACATGACTACAGCTTATAAACAGGTAGTGATCGGACAGGATTATTCATTTTGCTGTTTGCAGACAACGTTACACTTTTATCATGAACTCCACAGAGACTGCAAAGTCAAAAATAATGTCTTGACGACTGATTCCGAAAATATTAGTATTGATGAAACCACTATCATTCATTTCAGGAAAAATGCTGATCTGTCTAAAACATGAAGCACAGCAGGACAATTAAGGTATCAAACAGAAAAAGAAACGAATTTTGTTACCTGGAGTTTAAATTTCATTTCATGGTAAGCTTAAAATGGGGAACTTATTTCATCTTTAAGCTATCAAATACAAGACAGTTAGTACCCCCAATGTACATAAACAATACCAGAGCAAAAGAGACCCGTGGAAGGCGATAAGATCACACAGCAGGGGTGCTTAATTCAGCGCAGCTGGTTTCTCTTCTTCTTCTTCTTTCACCACAGTTAAGCCCCTTAATTCCCTGAACTCTCCCAGCGAGCCATCAGACCTGCTGAAGGGCCAGCTCTGACAGAGGGGGAGGAAAGAAAATGTGAGTGGATGGAACAAAATGGCCCGTCAGTTTTCCGCCTGAGGTTTTTCTGCTTGGTCATGACAATTCAGTCTCCCCTTTTAGTTGCTCTCTCCTCTCTCTCTCTCTCTCTCTCTCTCTCTCTCTCTCTCTCTCTCTCTCTCTCCCCTCTCTCCCCTCCCCCCCCCCCCCCCCAAAAAAAAAATTCTTTTCGCTTGTTTGCTATTGGAACTGCCAGAGTTACAGTAAACAATGTGAAACGTAATCAGAGATGCCAGCGCACGCAGAGAGAGAGAGAGAGAGAGAGAGAGAGAGAGAGAGAGGGGGAAGAGAGAGACAGAGAGAGACAGACAGACAGACAGACAGACAGACAGACAGACAGGCAGACTGACAGACAGACAGAGGTAATTGGGTAGATAGGTTGATCGATTTATGTGTGGGATGGGGATGGGCGGGGGGAGGGGGGAGGCTTGTGGGCAAGGAAGGCGCGGGATTAGTGTGTGTGTGTGCGGGGACGGCGGGAGGGGGGGGGGGTGATAAAGAGTGCTGTAGAATGTAAATAATATTCTGTCACCAGCATTAGATAGAAAGGACATCATTTTTTCTGCTTGAAAACAGAGCCTATTGTATTCCCTGTCCGGAGTCGAGTTTCGTCCACTGACTTGGACTCATCAGTGGAATCCTGCTACGAATGTGTGTGTGTGTGTGTGTGTGTGTGTGTGTGTGTGTGTGTGTGTGTGAGAGAGAGAGAGAGAGAGAGAGAGAGAGAGAGAGAGAGAGAGAGAGAGAGAGAGAGAGAGAGAAGAAGAAGAAGAAGAGAAGAAGAGAAGATGATGATGATGATGAAGAGAAGAAGACGAAGACGAAGAGGAAGGAGGAGAAGAAGAAGAAGAAGAAGAAGAAAAGACGAAGACGAAGAGGAAGAAGAAGAAGAAGAAGAAGAAGAAGAAGAAGAAGAAGAGAAATAAAAGAAGCTTACAGAACATTCTGAGTAAATTTCTTTCGGTATGTTATCTACTCTGTCTTTCAAACAAATGAGATGAAGAGTGTCTGCGAAGAGTAGAGGTCTGAAAGGGACATTCTTCTGTCATTTTTCATTATCTAACTTTACTTAGGCACCATGAACAGTGGTGTCCTCCGATTGATAAATGAAACCATTGGTATTCTAACATGTCAAAGAGCCCTCCTTAAATACCCTTAAGAACACAGCAGGGGCATGTGCAAAGGATTTTCTTTTCCTATTTTTTTTTCCACCACACTTAAACTTTTAATTCAGAGACCTGTGCAAGAGAGTCGCTAGACTTCAAGAAGGGACAGTTCTGACAGAGATGGAGGACAGGAAAATCGAAGTGGATGAAACAAAAATGGCCCGCGAATGTTCTGCCTGAAGTTTTCAAGACGGTTCAACCTCTCTCTTTCACCATTTCCAGACCCCCCCCCCCCCCCTTTTCCTTCCCGTCTTTCTGCATTCACCTCCCCCTTTTAATCTGCCACCCCTCTCTCCCCACTCTCCAACGGTGCTTTCCCTTTTCTCGCTTCGTTTTTAGCATATATATGTTTCTAGTATTTGAATGGTTTACAGGCACCCTTACCAGTTTTATGGATTCAATGGAACACTTTTGCCAGTAAAAAAAAACCGTTTGAACCAGGCGTACCACATGTTAAATGTTGAGATCGTTGAAATACCTGGCGTACAGTGGTCTATTTATCCACTGGTACCATATAATGGAACGGACTGAAAGCACCACATGAAACAGCAGGTTGGTGAGAGACATCTCAAAACGACGACTAAAGATACGACGACTCAAACACACACATGCAGCCCCCCCCCCTTCCACCAACAAGATGTCAGCTGACGTACTCACAGTTTGAAGTGTACGAAAAGCTACTTCACAAACCGCAAAAACAGAAATGTGGCTAAGAATGTGATAGATCGAACTTGGATCTTTTCTCGTCTTCAAACTGAAACCATTTAATCCACCGAATTTTACTTCCGAGCTAGGCACCGGAATGGGTGGAAATGCTGAATACCAAGAGAATCAAAAGGAAAAAGTTGCGAACACTTTGCACAACCCTCCCTTCTCTTCCCCCTTCCCACCCCGCCCTAACAACCAACCCCAGCATCCCTTGCGTCTGTTCCTCACCCCGCCCCCCCCCCCCCCCCCACCACCCATCCCGCTTCTGCTCTCTTCCTTCACGCTCATCATCAATCCTACTGATGGTTCCTTATGCTCTGGAGTTTGTTACACCTGAAGCTTTGGTTTAAGGCGGATGTTTCAAGTCACACTGTCTGGCCTGACGTGTGCAGAAATAGAGAGTGATGGTTTTTTTTTTTTTTGTCTGTTTATTCAGTCATCAAACAAAATGTGATGTTAAACAAAGAAAGAGATGAGCTGATAAAAAGAGAGCAGGTGTTCTTGTTTCTATGAACATGAACTTCCAGAAGCAGTATTGGTGCCCCTCTGATTCATGTAGAACAGAGAAATGGCTGGAGAGAGAGAGAGAGAGAGAGAGAGAGAGAGAGAGGAGAGAGAGAGAGAGAGAGGAGCGGGGGCCTTCTTCAACGAATATCTTTATTGATCAAACACCAGGGAGATAATATCAATTCAATGTGACGTTAGCAGAACAAAGGAGCCCCCATAAAGAATGACAGCAAACACGACAGGGGCACATAATTATGTTAATCGGGTTTCTCGTTCTTCTTTCTTCACCCACATTTAAACAGCTTGATTCAGTGAACTGAAATTCAATAGAGTCATCAGACTTTGTGAAAGGCCCAAATTCTCATAGTGTGGGAGGGAAAATACATATGTGGATGGGAACAGAATCGCACCATATAGCATGCCGTCGTAAACGTCAGTCTCTCTCTCTCTCTCTCTTCTCTCTCTCTTTCTCTCTCCTCTCTCTCTCTCTCTCTCTCTCTCTCTCTCTCTCTCCCAAAAGTTTTGTTTGTTGTTTTTGTTTTTGGGACTGCCAGATAAAAGAATGTAATCAGAAATGCGACTGCACACACACACACACACACACACCACACACACACACACACACACACCACACACACACACACACACACCAGATTACACAACACTCATACACACAGAATACACACACAGACACATTATATATATATATATATATAGATAAGCAATAATAAAAACTTCTCCTTAAAACCCGCTCACGTAAAAAAGCCTTTCCTCGTCGTGTTTAGCAAGGGTGAAATATAAGGTAGAAATAAAAACACATGAAGGGGGGGTGACGTTGGAAAGAGAGACTTAAAAAAAAGAGACTTAAAAAATATTCCTTCTAAAATGAGAGAGAGTCAGGGGGCGGGGAAAGGAGAAGAAAGGAAGTGTGTGATAGAGAGGGGAGAAAAAGAGAGAGAGAGAGAGAGAGAGAGAGAGAGAGAGAGAGAGAGAGAGAGAGAGAGAGAGAGAGAGAAAGTGAGAGAGAAAGAGAGAGAAAGAGAGAGAGAGAGGGAACAGAGAGAATTAGAGAGAGAAGGGGGGAGAGAGAGAGAGAGAGAGAGAAAGGGAGAGAAAAGGGGGGGGGGGGAGAGAGAGAGATAAATAGAGAGAGAGAGAGAGAGAGAGAGAGAGAGAGAGAGAGAGAGAGAGGAGAGGGAGGGAGGGAGGGAGAGATAACGAAAGACCGTTTGAGGGAGGGGGGGGGTAGGGGGGGAAGGAAAAGAAGGCCTAAGAGCGAGGTGTAGAGTACAACATCATCAATATCCTCTATAAAAGTGTAAGATTTCCTAGCATATAATAATCGACAGCTCTAGCGAGACGAAAGAGAGAGAGAGAGAGAGAGAGAGAGAGAGAGAGAGAGAGAGAGAGAGAGAGAGAGAGAGAGAGAGAGAGAGAGAGAGAGAGAGAGAGAGAGAGAGAGTGCATGATGATTCACCTAAAACACATGGAATAGTGTAACACTCACCTCTGTCAGCAGTTTAAGAACATCTTAAAAACAGCGCCGACGCCCATCTTAAAACATAATTTAGAGGGCGAGGGCATCAAATGGTCACAAGCTCTGTCTGAGCTGCCAGCTGTTCACAAGAGAACTGAGTTCAGTTCTCACATGCAAACGAGGCAAAAAAAACAATAGGAGTTGAGGAAGGAAGGGGGGGAGGGACACACCGAAAATGGGTGGGGGCAGAGGTCAAGGTAAAGGTACAACAATGCTGAGAAGACATGGTGGTAGTATGGGGGGGGGGGGGGGGGGGGGGTCCTGAGGGGGGGAAGGGGGGGGGTTGGTGTGGGGTTAATAGTTTGGGGGGGGGGAGAGAGTGGGGGGGGGGGGGGGGGAGCTAGGGGGAAAGAGAAAAAAACAGGGGGGGGGGGGGGGGGGGGGGGGGGGGTTAAACCTACCATAAAAGGGGGATTAAACCTACCATCAAGTTTTTTTTTTTTTTTTTTTTTTTTTTTTATTATATATAATTGCATAAAGTAACATTTCAATTTACTAAGGGAATATCACACACACACACACACACACACACACACACACACACACACACACACACACACACACACACACATACACGCGCGCGCGCGCGAGCGCGCGTAGGTGCACGCACACACACTGTCATCCATATACAAGCAAACACATACACACACACAACCGCACACACACAGACACGCAGACAGAGAGACAGACACACACACACACCACACACACACACACACCCCACACACACACACACACACACACAAGCGCATGCACAGCACCACCACACGCGCACAAACACACAACCTCACATGCACACACACACACACACACACACACACACACACACACACACACCCCACCCCCCCCCCCCCCCCCCCCCCCCCCCCCCCACAGAGACATAAAAATGGATGCATGCATGCACGTCCGCTTTTGTCCATGGCATCAGTACTGGACTCTGTGGTGGAGTGCCGCGTTGAGGTCAAGTCTCTTGTTCAGGCCAGTGAACACAGTGCCCAAGTTTCACCGCCCAAAGGTTTCTCTACGTAGGAGTAGATGTTCATATTTGACAGATTCCACTGCACAATAGACAAAAAGGAAACATTTTTATCAGTAGCTAGTGGGTGGGGGGTGGCATGGGTATGATGGGAGACGCGACAGCGGGTAGTCTTTTTGAGTTTCACATCACTCTTGTGGTTGGCCCAGCGGTGGCGAAGGGTTTTTGTAGAACCCACATACCAGAGGTCTGGATGAAGACTGCATCGAACCACATAGACTACATTGGGAGTAGTGCAGGTAAGGGTGCTGGCGGATCTTCCATAACCTGCCATCCCATGGGGACCTTAACTCTGAGAGTTTCTCAGAATGTTTACAAGTGTCACATTTTTTACACGGGAAAAATCCGGGTTCATTAAGGGGCCCATGAGGGACAAACCTTCTGGGTATGGTAGGTTTGTAAATCTGGGCAAGGTTTTTTTTTTTTCTATCTGCAGCAGAAATTATGCCAGGCGGGAAATAATTTATGTTTGAGGGTTCAGCATACAGGAGGTGGAGGTTTTTTTTTTCGGAATGTAGACTTAGAGGGAAGCCGGGGGTCATACGTAGACACCCAAGCAATTTTCTTGGGGGCGTGTCTTTCTCTGCTGTGCCAGGAGTTGAGTTCTATCTCTGGATGCTCCTTTCCTTACATCTCTAAGCGCTTTCCTCCATTTCCACCCCGATATGGTTAGGTATCCAGCATACTCCCGAACTCTCTCCAGCAGTCTGCCATCATCACTGACTATCATTCTGAGTCTGGTGCCAATACCAAGGGCAAGTCCTCTGAAAACAGACGGAGGATGACAAGAGTGGGGAGGCAAGTATGAATTACAGTTCTTGGAGTAGACGTCAGTTGAGATTTTACCATCTGGTGTATAGTCACTTGCAAATCTAAATATTCCTTTTGTTTTCCCCACTCAACTGTGTCCACTTGATACCCGGGTGGAGGGTCTGTAAAAAAACTCAGCAAACTCCTTACATCTGGATTCATCAGGAAGAATGGCTAAGCCATCATCACGAAATCTACTCCAGTCTAAATGGCCTGTGTCTTCAACATCCTGTTCAGGCCCTGTTGAGGATAACAAGGGGACAGGTGAATCTGAGACCAGTTTGGTGTCTAGCTCAGACATAAATACGTCGACGTAATCACAAGCGTGACAAGGTCCCATTGCAGTGCCAGAGTTAGGAGCAGCAATAGTTGTGATATTTTCACCGTCTGTATAAGCACAGGTGTTATTCTGGAGAACAATATCAAGCGCTTCCAATACACATTTTCCTGGGATATTTAAGGGAGAAGGGTGGATTTTAAGTTGGTTTCTACAGCTGGTACACCCATGCTATTGTCAACACTTGGATATAATGAAACCACGTCACACACCACTAGACAGGCTTCCGGCGGTAGAGGTGTCATTGTCTCGTTTATCCTTTGAAATTTTTGTAACACTTCTTTTGTATCTAGTACCTGGTATGGCAGATGACAAGTAAGGTGGGCTATGTTTTGCTGTACAAACTTAGACAGAGGTTGCACTGGGGTACCGCTTCCAGACAGAAGAAGACGATAGGGGTATGGCTTGGGTTTATGGGTTTTCTCATTTTAGGTGGAATCAGCATTATATTTTTTTTAAGTCTCTCTTTTTAAGTCTCATTTTGCTACTCGTAGCCTTACCTGTTTTCCTCATTTTTGTGTGCTCCAGGTCCTGATGAAGGTTGTAAGACCGAAAATTTTGACAAAAGGACTTATTAAAGAAAGG
>JADBJO010001712.1:140000-145000 GCA_016801955.1 Conus betulinus | reverse complement strand
AGAGAGAGAGAGAGAGAGAGAGAGAGAGAGAGAGAGAGAGAGAGGCACAACATGTAATCATTTTCCGTAAGACATGAAAATACGTAGAAGGTATTTAGCAACGTGAGATGAATGGGGGGGGGGGGGGGGGGGGGGGGGGGGGATAAAAAAGGAAAGAGAGAGAGAGAGAGAGAGAGATGGAGGAAAAAGAACACAACAGAAACTGAAGGTAGTAATTAAGCATAAAATGTAATAATTTGAAATGGAAATGTACTAAAACGTACAACAATTAGTATGTATAAAAACAGACGGTAAAATGAAATTGACAAAGTATGTACATAATTTGGAACACACACACGCACGTACGCAGAGAGAGAGAGAGAGAGAGAGAGAGAGAGAGAGAGAGAGAGAGGGAGAGAGAGAGAGACAGAGAGACAGACAGACAGACAGACATACAGACGAGACAGAGAGGGAGAGAGAGTGAAAAAAGGGCACAACATATAATCATTTTTTTCATAAAGCATGAAAATGCGTAGAAGGTATTTAGCAAAGTGACATGGAGTTTGGAGGGAGAAAAAAGGGGGAAAAAAAGAAGAAAGAAAAAAAAAAAAAGAGAGAGAGAGAGAGAGAGAGAGAGAGAAAGAGAAGAGAGAGAGAGAGACAGACAGAGAGAGACAGACAGACAGAGACAGAGAGAGAGAGAGAGACAGAGAGACAGAGAGAGAGAGAGAGAGAGAGAGAGGAGAGAGAGAAACTGGAGAGAATCAATGAATACATGAAACGGAAAACACTCATAGAAAGATCATGTTAAACACAACACATTAATGATATGTGCAATATAACACACGAAAGAGCTGACTAAAAATAATAATGAAACAATACATATCATATTATGAGCAAAATCATGATAAGAAGATGAGACAAAGGAGAGCATGTACTTGAAGGCACTTGTGCGGCAAGAGAGAGAGAGAGAGAGAGAGAGAGAGAGAGAGAGAGAGAGAGGAGAGAGAGAGAGAGAGAGAGAGAGAGAGAGAGAGAGAGAGAGAGAGAGAGAGAGATGCATAAGCGAAAGGAGTGCAGGGAACGACGATAGAGAGAGAGGGAGAAGAGGCGAGAGAGTGGGGTGTGGAAAGAGCATGTTTAGAACAATCTAACAATCAAAAAAACAACAAGGAGATGTAAGACAATCGATTTGAAGCACCAGGGAAAAAGAGAAAATAAAGCATAAATGCAGGAGGGGGGGGGGGGGGGGGCATAATGATAGCCCAGTCACCACGGGTAGGGGTGGGGGATGTCATGTAGATAATATATCAAGTCATTACAGGAGAACCATGAGAGAGAGAGAGAGAGAGAGAGAGAGAGAGAGAGAGAGAGAGAGAGAGAGAGAGAGAGGAGAGAGAATAGAGAGAGATAAGAGAGTCGCATGAGAATAAAAGCATAACGACATAATGACAAGAGGGCAACAGATAGTAGGAAACACACACACACACACACACACACACACACACACACACACACACACACACACACACACACACACACACACACATACTCACATAAGACATACTACTAAACAGAAGATGTGCATTTCAAATACAAAAACACTTTCTAAATAGACAGGTTCATACATAAGGTAAAGAGAGGGGTGGTGGTGGTGGGTGGATTTATGGCGGAGTATGCAAATACTGGCAGATGAGATGGTTGAAATAATGGTGTTTGAAGGTTGATATGCATTGGTGTTGTTTGGTTGATTCAGGGAGCGAGTTCCATTGACAGGAACCTGAATATGTTAAACTGGATTTGAATAAGTCAATTCTAGGAACAGGGACATGAAGTTTGGGTAGAGTTCTTGAGGAATTAATCGAGAATCTGTGAACTAATGTGGTGGGTGCCTTCCCAGACACAATCCTGTGCATTATGATCCCTTTGTTGTATTCTAATCTCAGACTTAAGGGGAGAACCTGAATCTTTTTATAGTGCGACTCTTCGTTCTTTGTTCGTACTGTCCTAAATGTTAAAATGTTATCTGTTTTTTTTTTTGCCTGAAGAAGACCCAAGAGGTCGAAATGCATCGTGTCTTGTCCTGTGCTTTGTTTGTCCATGTCCTTGGCGGTAACTAACCCCCTCTCTTTCTAAATTTCACATTTAAAACCGCTTAATTCAGGGAACTGTGCAAGGGAGTCGTCAGATCTCGTGAAGGACCGACTCTGACAGAGAGGGAGCAAAGAAACATTGAAAGTGAAAGGAACCAGACTGGCCTGTGAATATTCTGTCTAAGGTTTTCTGCTCGTTCAAGACTACTCAGTCTCCTTCTTTAGCCCCCCCCCCCCCCCCCCCACTCCACCCCCACCCCACCTCAACCCCCCCCTTTAAAAGATTCCTGCCTCTATTTCCTTTTAATCTTGCGGCCGTCTTGCCCCCACCACTCCAGTTGTTTCTTCTCCCTCCCTTCTCCCCATTGCTCACTTCCCTTTCCACAAGTTGTCTTGCACCCTGAACAGTTTGATGCATGCAGTTGAACTTTCAGCGGTACAAAATATTTAAGTAAATGTAGAAAATTGAAAGGGGGTCTGGCGGAGATTTCTAAAACGAATAATCGAATAAACATATCTTTCCTCTCTCAATCTCTCCTCTCTCTCTCACACACACACACACACACACACACACACACACACACACACACACACACACACACGCACACGCACACACACACACGCACGCGCGCACATACTCATCAACACATCAATCTGCATGGAGTTTTGCTGTATAAGAAATGCTACGTCACAGAGGGCAAAGTAGACTTGCGACTATGCAGAAAGATAGTTTGATTACTCTTTAATCTGTTCTTCATCCACCTAGTTATTCATCTACTAGTTTTCTGTTATCTACTTCTTTTCCCCGCCCTGCACCGCTGCCCTGTTTCATTATCTAGTTCACCATCCATCCTCTCAATGCCCGCTATCACTCGTGAATTAGTTGACGGTGAGGCATTGATCTCAATCTTTTATCTCCGTACAGACTAGATCTGAGTATGCAGTAATGGAAGATCATTTGTTTGTTTGTCTGTTTGTGATTGTCTAACATTTTCATGTGTAGAAAAGCGAATGGATTTTATAAGGAAGATACTGACAGAAAGGAAGAAACCAGCTGTTACTGCTTATCAGGATGAGAATTTGAAACAAGCGCTGCAGATAAATCTATAATCAATGTGAGACATAGAAATAACTGTCAGAAGAAAAAACAAGTAACGAAAAGAAAGAAAGAAAGAAAGAAAGAAAGAAAGAAAGAAAGAAAGAAAAAAAATACGATAGGAAGAAAGAAGAAGAAGAGGAAGCCATTTTGTTCTCAAACTTTTTTTTCTGTGACAGACTAGAAAACGGATATATAGTCAAAAAGAATCAACAGGAAAAAAAAAAAAATGCATTTGGTCTCCACCTCTCCGTTTTCATCCCACACTCGTTATCTGGTTAACAATCGTCTCAATGCTTTTTCAAACTTTACAGTTCATTGAACGTGAAACACTGATTTCACACTTCTGTCACCACACAGACTGTTTGTGAACAGTACTGCTGGGAAGATCATTGAGATTCATTCAGCGCCTATCTTGCGCCGAATTGGATGAAAGATAAGTGATTGCTCGTTCATTTTCGTTGTCCTGAATGTTGTATATCTTGCATGAAGAAGACCTAAGAGTCGAAACGCGTCGTGTTTTGTCTTATGATTCGTTTGTCTACTTTCTTTGGTGGTACTTTATCAATAACTTTTCAAATTTGATGTTGTTGCAAAGTGAGACGACTGTAGGCGGAAATCTAAACAAATCTTAAATAAATGTCAGCGAACCGCCCAGAGAAACGTGGACAAACGAGTCACAAGATAAAACACAACGCGTTTCGACCTCTTAGGTCTTCCTCATTTGAAACAAAAACGAATAAAATAACGAAAATGCACTTGCGATCTGAAGCGATCAAAGCTAAGTGCATTTTTTTTTTTTTTTTTTATTCGTTTTTGTTTCACCTGAGGAAGACCTAAGAGGTCGAAACGCGTTGTGTTTGTCTTGTGACTCGTTTGTCCACGTTTCTCTGGGCGGTTCGCTGACATTTATTTAAGATTTTTTCAAATTTGTTTAGATTAGCGCCTGCAGTCGTCTCACTTTGCAACTAGACTTTTGTGTTGTCTGACATTTCATGTACAGAAGATAATAATACAGTGTTAAGACAGTATCGGTAGAGCATGATGGATTGAACGAAACTCTCCAAACGGGTAGTATTTAATTTACCAGTTTACTATCTTTCTGATCCAGGAATCGGATCATGGGCAGAAGAAAGAACGAAAAAAAGAAACACAGCAAACAAACACACACAAATGTTTACATCTTTACTCAAATTCTACCTTCACCCTTTTTCCTTTGTCACTCCCCCCCCCCCCCCCCCCCCCCCCCCACCTTGCCTCCCCCTCCCCACTCCCTTCCCCACTCCCTCCAAACCTAATTCTCAAACATTCTTACACGGTCAAATCTTAATGCTCTTATTGGTTTTTCAATACAAGAAGTTGCTGGAAAGCAAGACATCGGTTTTTAGACTGACTATTACACAGACAGTTATGAGTACGGAACATTTCATTGAATCTTTTTAAAATTTCTCGTCTGATACTCTACGTGTACCAAGCAATAAGATCATGTAAAAATGGAACGTTCTGAATCAAAAGAGTGAATCAGCTGTAGTTCTTCATAAGAAGATAGCAAACAACATATTTCTATGATCAATGTGTAACAGACAAATATGGTTTTCAGAGAGAGAGAGAGAGAGAGAGAGAGAGAGAGAGAGAGAGAGAGAGAGAGAGAGAGAGAGAGCATATCTCTTTAGCGATCAAACACAAGGGAGATAACACAGATTCACTCAGACGCAAGCAGAAATAAACACCCTCCCATAAAGAGCGACAAAAACCACAGCAGGGGCACATAATTGTGTTAAAGGAGTTTCTCCTTATCTCCCATAACCACATTTAAACCACGCAATTCAGAG
>JADBJO010001712.1:122500-132500 GCA_016801955.1 Conus betulinus | reverse complement strand
TTTTTTTTGACGACACAGACTCTTTGGATATGTGTGCGCAGCACTGGATAGATCATTAGATTTTTTCTTTCTGTTTGTGATCGTTTGAAATTTCATGTTTAGAAAAATAGACAATTGTTAAAAAGGGACCGGAGGGGGTGCAGAAATTAAAGAATGAATCAGCTGTGCTTGTTAGTGAGGAGCAGAAAACGTACGTTAAGGAATGTACAGACAATGTGATCAATGTATAAGCTGGAAATTAACTGAGGAATGAAGAAGAGAAGAAAGAAAGAAAGAAAGAAAGAAAGAAGATTATATGAAAATCAGAGAGAGAGAGAGAGAGAGAGAGAGAGAGAGAGACAGAGACAGAGACAGAGAGACAGAGATAGACACACGGGAGGGAGGTCCTTTAGCAAACAGTTTCATCGATCAAACACAAGGGAGATAATAGTCGTTCACTCACACGCCAGCAGACGAAAAGAGCCTCTATAAAGAGCGACAAGAACCCAGCAGGGGGACGTAATTGTGTTAAGCGGGTTTCTCCTCATCTTTCTCCACAGCATTTAAAGCGCTTGATTGAGTGAACTGTCCTGTAGAGTCGTTAGAGACCCGGTGGAAGGTCAATTCTGACACAGTGAAGGCGAGGGAAGATGTGTGGAGTGAGGGGGGATTGCAAGGCATTTCAATGAATGAAACAAATGGGCATTTTGACGTCCTGCTTTATTTACTGTCACTTGTTTACCATGAATCTCTTTCCATTACTTTAGGCTGACTCCACTCCTTCCATTCTCTCTCCTCCATGAACTACCCCCCCCTACCCCCGAACTCTCAACTCCATCCCCACCACTCTGTCTGTGTGTCTGCCTGTCTGTGTGTTTGTGTCCCCCTCCCCCCCCTCTCTCTCTCTCTCTCTCTCTCTCTCTCTCTCTCTCTCTCTCTTGCGATCCACTCTGCACGCTAAAAGATCTGTGACTTTTCACAACTGGCTGAGTCTCAGCATTAAGGACAGAATATGGTCAGCTACGTGTGAGAACTGAACAATTCAATGCAACAGCTGAACACCAAAGTGTCTTCTTCCAATCGGAATGAAGATAACACAAGTGGACATTGTGCAGTAAATATTCATTGATAAAAGAGACAGAGATGAAAAACAAAATGAAGTTCTAAACAATCTGGCGTCTAATTCAGCTTCTTTCTGTTTAATATCCACTTCATCTTCGACAAGAATAGGTCATATATTGTCTTAAAGGCTAGAAGGAATCTTTTGAAATCATATTAAGCCATTATATTTGTAGGCTAATAATCACAAAGAACATCTTTTGGAATTATGCTCAACCATTATTGTTTTTTTTTTCCACATACACAAAACGTATTTCAAAAGACAGAAACTTTGAAATGTCACTGATGCGGGAATAAGGTAGGCAAACACGCCCACGTAAAAATGTTGAGAGAAACATGATGCTAGTGGTAAAAATGATATATTAGTACTCACCACATGCCACGATGTTCTTGAAAACTGTATATTCAGATGTGATGGAAAAGTGATTCAGATGCTACATTTCGTAAATATAGTATAAGTAGATGCCACGTATGTACCTTTCACATGTTTTGAATACATGTGACTGTACGTAGTAAGGTCACCTTGATACTTACCTTCTGTTCATAGACTCATTGCTCAATGGTCCCTTACCCACCCAACCCTACTCCCTACCCCATTCCCCCTGCTTGATAATCCCCTTTGTGTGTGTCCATGGGGTGCGTGTACTGGCGGAGGAGCACGTGCACACCTACGTGTGGTCTTTAGTTGTAGTATGAGAGAGAGAACTTTCCGTTCCTCCTCCCCACAACAAGCGCTTCTTTCTGTTGGGGATAGGGGAGCAACGAGCAGGAGAGAATGGCGGGGGGAGAGGGGGGGGGGGGGGGAGGAGTTCAACTGAGGTAATGCCAGCATGTGAAGTTTTGGAGAGACAGAGTATCAAGCAGGGGATCAATGTCAAATGAAATAAATTGAAATTTTGAACAGAGAGTATCAAGCAGGGGATCAATGTCAAATGAAATAAATTGAAATTTTGAACAGAGAGTATCAAGCAGGGGATCAATGTCAAATGAAATAAATTGAAATTTTGAACAGAGTATCAAGCAGGGGATCAATGTCAAATGAAATAAATTGAAATTTTGAACAGAGAGTATCAAGCAGGGGATCAATGTCAAATGAAATAAATTGAAATTCTGAACAGAGAGTATCAAGCAGGGGATCAATGTCAAATGAAATAAATTGAAATTCTGAACAGAGACAGAGTATCAAGCAGGGGATCAATGTCAAATGAAATAAATTGAAATTCTGAACAGAGACAGAGTATCAAGCAGGGGATCAATGTCAAGTGAAATAAATTGAAATTCTGAACAGAGACAGAGTATCAAGCAGGGGATCAATGTCAAATGAAATAAATTGAAATTCTGAACAGAGACAGAGTATCAAGCAGGGGATCAATGTCAAATGAAATAAATTGAAATTCTGAACAGAGACAGAGTATCAAGCAGGGGATCAATGTCAAATGAAATAAATTGAAATTCTGAACAGAGACAGAGTATCAAGCAGGGGATCAATGTCAAATGAAATAAATTGAAATTCTGAACAGAGACAGAGTATCAAGCAGGGGATCAATGTCAAGTGAAATGAATTGAAATTTTCAACAGAGACAGAATCAAGGGGGCAGAATGTCAAGTGAACTGAATAATACATTGGAGAGAGAGAGAGAGAGAGAGAGAGAGGAGCAAGCAGTGACGACAATGAGGGGAATACCAATCACTGACAAGCAGACGAAAAACTCCTGAACCACGACAAACAGTCCTAGGTGAGCGTTTTAAAACACAGACAAATATATATATATGGGGGGGGGGGGGGGGGGGGGGGGGGGGGGGGATGATATTGAGCACTATTGACAAGCTGGGGGGGGGGGGGGAGCATCGTTCGAATCTCAGTGACAAGCAGAGCAGATGGAACATTGAGCGGGTGATATGAGAGCTGCGAGAAAAAAGTCGGTTGAGTCGGGAAGAAGGAAATGAATTTGCTAACATTGTCATTATTACTACATATCTAGAGCAGCGAAAGAGACTGAACAGGAGACAGAGGCAGCTTGTGGCAAGCAGGACGGAGTATGGAACTGGCAGGAAATTGAGCTGTAAGCGACAGTTGACTAAAATATTTTCTTAAAAAAAAAAAAAAATCCTTCCAATTCATTTTTAGTTACTTCTTTTTTAAAGTCAGCAGAAGAGATTGACTAACATTTGTTTTGGCGCCGTTGGCCTAATATCTCAACAAAAAAGAAAGAAAGATACAACAGATCGCTAAATGCAGCGGATAATTTCGTTCATTTACCGTCAATTTGGCTTTTACTGATTACACGAAAACACAAAATGTCGATAAATACCGATTCAACTACTGTTGTTTTCCAACACAAAGGTCATTTGTAAGTGGTAAGACATGGGCAAGTTTGACTTTAATGTTAGAACGTGCAGTCATCCGATTAGTTCTGTGTATTACGTACACGTATGGTCAGTGCTTTTTGCTTTGCATATCAATACTCCATCACATAGACCATTAAAAAAATGTACAATTGGAGTTTACACTTTAAATGAGACTTGTGTGTGAACACGCTCATTATATCGATTGCCATAGTAATGTTTGAATACATTAAAAAATACTAGCGGTGAAAATAAGTTTTTAAACACAGTTTAGTTATGAAAATTATTGCATCACTCTGAATACACATAAGAACAAGTCTGAAACGTTTAAGTAACTACCCAAGTCACTTTTAAGTAAATCTTTATCTAAGTACGTCCCGAGATTTCAGAGGATTTTAACATTTTTCCATTAATGATAAGAGGGAGTGAAATGTAAGAAAAAGGGAGACAACAGGCCCAACCGCATGAAGATTCTGTTTTGTCTTTTTTGTCCTCTGTACGACGTGTTTTGTAACATGTCCCCTGGCATATACCCCCCCCCCCCCCCCCCCCCCCCCCCCCCCCCCCCCCCCCCCCCCCCCCCCCCCCCCCCCCCCTCTCTCCAACCAGTTTATCATACTCTAATATTTATTCTTTCTATTTTTATTTCAGTTTTAACAACAAGTTTCCACTGCATTTTGTGTCATGTTGAAAGCATATTGAATTTCAAAATTATCTTAATTTACATGCGTGTTTGTGAATCTATATCTATCTCTGTGTGTGTGTGTGTGTGTGTGTGTGTGTGTGTGTGTGTGTGTGTGTGTTGTTGTGTTGTTGTTGTTGTTGTTGTTATTTCTGTATTTGGTTTTGTTTCCCCCCCCCCCCCCCCCCCCCCCCTCCCTTTCCCCGATTCAATAGTAGTGATATCTTTTCATTCATTAATCATTTCTGTCCTTTTCTGCCGATGATGATGATGATGATGATGATGATGATGATGATTTTAACCCGTATTGTCTGCCCTTCAGCCTCTGTTCCATTCTATAGTCTTTCCGCGTTCAGTAAGAGGACGAGACATGAAGGACAATCCGTTCGTCCTTCATAATAGGTCCAAAATGTGTTTGTTTGTTTTTGTATGTTTGTTTGCTTTATTTTAAATGTGTTTATTGTTCGGTTTGTTGGCACAGTAATTTCTAACTTTGCTCTTGTTTTAATTTTCAACTATAGGTACTCAGCTTTGAAATATTCCTGTATTGTTTCGATTTCAACACATTATGAAACAACAGAGGCAAACCAAGATTGTTGAAAGTAGAAAATTAAATCAAAGTGTAATTACATGCTTTTTTTTCTTTAACTGTCTGCCTATCTGTCTGTCTGTCTGTCTGTCTGTCTGTCTGTCTCTCTCTCTCTCTCTCTCTCTCTCTCTCTCAGAGATACACAGAGGCACATAAAGCATACACATACACATGCGCGTACGTGCACACACACACACACACACACACACACACACACACACACACACACATGCACACAGTGTCAGAGAGAGAGAGAGAGAGAGACACACACACACACACACACACACACACACACACACACACACACAGAAACAGAGAGAGAGACAGAAACAGAGAGAGAGAGACAGAAACAGAGAGAGAGAGAGAGATCTTTTAGGAAACATCTTTAGCGATTGAACACAAGGGAGATAATAGTCGTTCACTCGCACGCCATCAGACGAAAAGAGCCCCCAATAAAGAGCGACAAGAGCACAGCAGGGGCATGTAATTCTGTTAAACGGTTTTCCCTTCCCCTCTCACCACAGCAGTTAAACTGCTCAATTCAGTGAGCTGTCCAATGGAGTCATTAGACCTCGTCGACGGCTGGTTCGGACCTATGAGGAGGAGAGGGCAGATTCGTGGATTGAGAATGACAGGGTATCGGAATGACTTAAACAAACTGGCATTTAAACGTTCTGCTGTACTTTCTGTGGCTTGTTTACCATGAATCGCTTTCCATGTAGGCTGACTCCACTCTCTCCATTGTCTCTCCTCCATGATTTTCTCCCTACATCTTAGCTCTCACCTCCATCCCCATCACTCTGTCTGTCTGTCTGTCTGTCTGTCTGTCTGTCTCTCTCTCTCTCTCTCTCTCTCTCTCTCTCTCTCTCTCTCTCTCTCTCTCTCTCTCTCTCTCTCTCTCTCTCGTGATCTACCTTACATTCTAAACGACCTCTGACTTTTCACAATTGGCTGAGTCTGAGCATTTAGGACAGAATGTGAGAATTGAAAAATTCAATGCATGTATGTATGTATGTATGTATGTATGTATGTATGTGTGTGTGTATATATGTATGTGTGTATGTATGTATGTATGTATGTATGTATGTATGTATGTATACATGTATGTATGTATGCGGTCGAATCATTAACAGTGGAAAAATGATTGGTTAAGTATAGAAAAATGAACTGAGTGAGGAACTCACAGTGTGTGTGTGTGTGTGTGTGTGTGTGTGTGTGTGTGTGTGTGTGTGTGTGTGTGTTTGAACTGCAGGATAGTTTTTTTTTCATTTATGTTTTTCATCTAAAAGAGCGGAAAAGAAAGCGAATATTGCATATGATACCATGAAAGGAAAAGGTGTTTGCTGGGATTTCTAAACGTCTTAACATGCCACACACTAGCTCACACACACTAATCAATGTCTCCAGAGCTTGCCGTAGAGGAAAAACTTTAGCATGAAAGGCAATATAGAAATGTGACTGGTGAGCATGATGGCGTCATTCATTCTCAATCTTTTCCGCTCTCCGCATGGAAAACATTTTAATTCATCTGCTTCTTTTTTTTTCCCCCTCTCCAAACTGGGTATCAGACTAATAAAATGACGCTTTCAAAAAGAATCAAAAGAAAAAAAGTTTTGAGTATTTGACCTCTCCACCACCCACCCCTACCCTTCCCCACCCCACCCACTCCCTCCCCCCGCCCTCCTCTCTCCACGTTTTAATTCTAGTTAACCCTCAGCCTGTTCAATATCTCTTAACGCTAAGAAATTTGTTAAATGTAAAACATAGCTTTCAATTTTTTTTTTTTTACAACACTGGTTGTTTGGCTTTGCGTGTGCAGTTCTAGGCAGATCGTGGATTTTGTTTCTGTTTGCTCTTGTATGACATTTCATGTTTAGAAAAACAAAACAAAAACAAAAAAAATGTTGAAAAAGAGAGTGCTAAAATTAAAGGCTGAACAAACTATACATGTTAATGAGGTACAGAAAACTTTTGCTGAGAAAGGCGGAGACATCTTTGATCAATGTATAAGATGGAAAATAACTGCTGAAAGAAGAAGAAGAAGAAGAAGAAGAGAGAGAGAGAGAGAGAGAGAGAGAGAGAGAGAGAGAGAGAGAGAGAGAGAGAGAGAGAGAGAATCCTTCAGTAAACATCATTATCGATCAAACACAAATAGTCGTTCACTCGCACGCCAGCAGACGAAAAGAGCCCCTATAAAGAGCGACAAGAACCCAGCAGGGGCACGTAATTGTGTTAAGCGGGTTTCTCCTCTTCTTACTCCACAGCATTTACAGCGCTTGATTCAATGAAATGTCCTGTAGAGCCGTTAGACCTGGTGGACGGCCAGTTCTGACACCGGAGGAGAAGAGGGAAGATGAAGGGGTCTGCGGAGGTTGGAAATGGTTGAAACAGATTTGCGTTTATTTATTATCGCTTGTTTACCACGAATCTCTTTCTTTTAGGCTGACTCTACTCTTTACTTTCTCTCTCCTCCACAATCCTCTCCCTGCCCCCTTAACCTTCAATCCCATCCTCACCACTCCGTCTGTGTGTGTGTGTGTGTGTGTGTGTGTGTGTGTCTCTCTCTCTCTCTCTTCTCACACACACACACACACACACGACCCACGACCCACCCTGCATGCTAAACGATCTGTGATTTTTCGCAATGGCTGAGTCTGAACATTTAGGACAGAATATCTCATCGGAATGTGAAAAACCGACAATTCGATACAACAGGTGAACACCGAAGTGTCTTCCTTCCAATCAGAATAACGGGAACAGAACTGGACCAGTCGTGGACCCTAACATTATGCAATAACCAGTTTTAAATAAAGGAGGCAGAGATTTAAAAACGAAAGCAAGTTTAAGCGATCTAGAGTCTAATTCAGCTTCTTTCGTTTCTAAAAATCCGCTACAATTTCAACACGCACAGGATAAATACTGCCTCAAAGGGATAGAGTCAAAAAGCGAATCTTCAGAATTATGTTCAGTCGTTATGTTTTGCCCACGCACCAAAAAAAAGTAACATTCACTGATTGGTACAGAGAGCGGTCGGTATTCTTTTTCTATCCCTCTGCCTGCGTGCTTGTCACAACAAATGACTTTCGGCAATCTCTGGGGAAAAAGGACACACTGCTGTTTGTGATTGATCCCTGTTAATCAAACCATGAGCACACGAGGACGTTGCACATGCAGATACGCGAAATTTTATAATCTTGTATTTCGCAGTATTCAAATTCCCCTAAAGAATGGAAACAGAGAGACCAGTAGTAAGAGAGAGACAAATAAGCACCTGTCCGCTTTCACGGAAGTGTAGAAAAGTAGGCCTAAATAAAGTAGATGCCCCCCCCCCCCCCCCCCCCCCCCCCCCCTCTCTCTCTCTCTCTCTCTCTCTCTCTCTCTCTGTTGTTTGCAGCAACATTAAATCGCTGAAACTTAATCCTTCTGAACATGTGTGTGTTTCCGTGTATGCGAAAGAAGTGCATTAAAACAGAAGCATTGCTGACTTCTGTTGTTTGTGCAGTACTTGCAAGCTGTTAATTTGTCAGTCCCGGACATCGTTTATTCAGAATGCGCCTGCGCTATAGCAAAATATCAGTTAAACGACTGCTCTTGAAAGAGATAGTAATGCATCATCTCTTAGGTCTTGATTCTTCTGAAAAGATCTGTTATGTTTATCAAAGATCGACTTGTATATAGAAATATGGAGATCACCTGTGAAAGTATCAATCTGATTTTATTCTGTGTGGGGAAAAACTGTGTTGTTATGACCACCAGATCGTCTGGCTTTGGTAGCGCTGCTCTTGTCTGCACTATTCTGATCATGATTTCTGGGTTGGAATCCTCATATTTAACGATGGCAATCAAGTACCTGGGTAACCCATACGTTGGGATGGCAATCAAATACTTAAAAACCCTGGCAGTGTCTAGCTGTCTTTGTTTTTTAAGTACCCATTAAATTGTTGGTACCGATCCCTAAAATGATTTCGTTACAGCATAATTCAACGAGGAATACCTGTCCATCAACAAACAACAAGTCATCTAGTCATTCACCACTGATAAAGTTTTTTTTTTTCCAAGCATCCTTTTTTTTTTTCTTTTTTTTTTCCCTCACACATTTTTCATTCAAGCAACAGAAGAGATACATATATACGCAGAAAGAGGACAGTGCGCAGAGATTTTCATACATACATTAAACTGATGATACATAATTTTTTTTGTAACTAAAAAAGAAAATGCAATAACGATCAACGTTTTCGTCAATTTGTAAGACTGCTACTGTTGTGATGGCAAATAAATAAGAGGAAAGCACAGAAGGAAAGAAGACTAAACAGAGATGTGGAGATGATGGTCGAGCAAGAGAAGGGAGAGGAAGGGTGAGTGAGGACGGTGGCGTGAGTGGGATGGGGGGGGATACAACAGGCTGAGAGAGAGAGAGAGAGAGAGAGAGAGAGATTGTGGGGGTAAAGGGATGGGGTTAAGGGCAGGGTGGTAGTCAAGATGTCAATGATGTGTTGCACCGTGGGGACAAGAGAGGGAAGAAAGGAAATAACTGACAAACTGTACGCCTGATATTAAAACTCAGCGAAGTAAGTTAGGCCTTATGGCAGAAACATTCATATTGTAGATGTTCATGCAGCATTCAAAAATATATAAAAAGCATACTTTGTTAACAAAGTCTTTAAAATTCTATCAGAGGTTTATACGGGAGCCATTGATGATCGAAAAGTATGTTTTTCCCCTTTCATTGCATTACAGTAGCACTCTATTGAGTATCTTTGTTTCAGTAACCTGATGAAAGCAGTAATGCGTGGTTTGCTCCTGTTCCATTTGCATTTGTAAATATAGAACTTAGCCAATAAAAGTATCAGATCTAACACCTGATCAGTGATAACGCCCCCTCACTGTCCCAAATAAAATAAGATTTTCAGAAAAAGTTAGATTAACACACGTTTCACAAGTGCTGTTCAGCAGTCTCTCCAGACTGTTCCAAAATTTTTTTGCAGCATGACAGTTCCAAAATAAATGTATAATAGTTTCTTCCTCATCACACAAGGCACACAGAGACGATTCAATAATTTTGCGAAGAAATAGATATCTGCCTGTCGGAAAGATTCTAAGTAACAATCTATACTGGAACCATCTTAACTGTGTGTCAGTGGTCGAAATTAGACATTTTCTAAATATGTTTTTCCAAGGCAAGTTTGCATAGTAGGTGTTCCATTTATTAAGACCCGCAGGACGAATGGGCGAGTCAACAAGAACTGAATATACACATTTATTCCCTTTTAAAATCATTGTCCAAT
>JADBJO010001712.1:110000-112500 GCA_016801955.1 Conus betulinus | reverse complement strand
TAAATTCAGCTGTAAAAGTGTTAGGTATTGGCTAAAGCTGACAAGGATGGACGAATGTAGACTACCTTTTAAGGCCTATAGAATACTTGTCGAATTAGATTTGCGTGACAAGAAAAACCTGGCTTCAAATGTTCATTGTAAATTGTATATGTTTGGATTCGGATATGTATGGCTCAATCAAGGAGTAGAAGGGATAAGCGAGTTTCTGGAAACGTTTAGGGAAAGGTTAATTTTGTGCAGATGGCAGGACTGGAATAGCCTATATCAATAACAGTGACAGGTTTAACGTTTACAGAACCTTCTGTACTATTCCGGATGCTAAAACATATCTATTACTCAATTTGGACAGATATTTGAGGCATGTACTGATAAGATTTAGGCTTGGTATTTCTGAAATCGAGGTACATCGTAATCGTCATAGACAGCACAGTGAAGGTGACTTACTATGTCCACTTTGTCAAAGAGAGAAAGAAGATGAGGTACATTTTGTTCTATGTTGTCCTATTTTAAACGACTTAAGAGCACAATACATACCGTTGAAATATTATAAGGTTCCAAATCAGTTCAAATTAGCGTTGCTTATGGCATGTGTACATGAAAAAACGATCAGAAATTTGTCACCTATCTTCTTTACAAGGCTTTGAAATTGCGTTCTATTTTCATCTCTTGAAATTATTGCAAAGTGTATTACGAATGATGTCATTGATTCTAAATGCCAGGTTGGATTATTGTTTGTATATACACCCCTTCATGAGGGGCAATGGCCAAAACATGATTAAACTTTTCGTATCCGTATCCGTATCCGTATCCGTATCTCTCTCTCTCTCTCTCTCTCTCTCTCTCTCTCTCTCTCTCAAATGCGTTCAAATTAAGAAATCAGATATGCTTTGAAAACAAACGCAACAACAACAACAACAACAACAACAACAAATATACCAAGAACCACAAAAGAGCAAAAATTAATATCTGCAACAGAGATTCAACAACGACAACGACGACACAAATTTTCAAATGTTTTCTCGGTCTGTTCGTGTATTCAAATCATCAAGCACATCATCATCATTTCTCACCAACTGTGTGCATGTCCCATTCTGGTCACATGACAGACACGTGCTGTCGTACACCGTCAAGTTCAAGGCATTGCCGTACAGGTGTCCGTCATTGGTGGCTGACACACGGAATCTCGTCACAGCCTTGCCTGATGACGTCAAAATCACGCTTTTCAAACTAGGTATAACAAAAACAACCTTTTTGTACTCTAGTTCTTATAGAACAGGGAGTACTTTACAATGGGAACAAAGAAAAGCTGTCTGTGTCTTTGTGTGTCTGTGTGTCTGTCTGTGCGTCTGTCTGTGTGTCTGTCCGTGGTCAAAATGTGATGCACTCCCTCCAGACAAAACTTCTGGGCCGATTTTTCTGAAAACTTGTACGTATGTTCATTATGGGCCACACATGATGTTTTATTTCACCAGAATAGCCGTTACTAACGGCTATAACGGCCCAAAACGATTTTTCTTCTTTATGAAATATCTCAGAAAGTACTTGTATTCAAGATAAACTGGGAGTACGTTTATATGCTTTTGCATTTTTTTTTTGTATCCGCGGACAGCATAATTATAATTCCTGATCATCTTCTTTCACGCCACACAATAGGAAAAAAGAATTCATTCTAAATTAATCCGGACAACACTATTCAAAACAGTTTTAAGTCACCGACGCGAATGTGTGACTTTTTAAAAAACTTTTTTTTTTTAATCAACAAATCCCATTGGCATTTACTTCTAGCTATACTTGACTTTTTTTTTTTTGGTCCTCAGAGAGAGAGAGAGAGAGAGAGAGAGAGAGAGAGAGAGAGAGAGATACATGATTATCTGGCAGAGGACAAGCAAGTCTGCCAGCGCTGAAAAACTGGCCTACCTCCACCTGGCCCGCTGACGACAGACTGCCATTCTCCTGAAAGATAACCACATCCATCTGAAGCACATACATCACCATTCACACTCTGTCTTCTTAGTTAGTGTCCCTGCTAACCATGTTACTGCACGGATTGGAATGAAACGAATTATAAGGAGTGAAAGATATAGTCTCGACTTTTTCTTAAAAAAAAAGAAGAATTGAAGATTGACCGTTTCAGTGAAGTCAAGATCTGAGACTGAAGATGACTATCAGACGGAAAGGTCAAAAGTCCTCTTCATGCGAGTCTGGTGAGGGTTCGTACAGTCAAGTATTTATAACTATGAAAGGAACAATGTTAAATGTCACTACCCCCGGCTTTTCCCCTCAGCCTAGCAACTCTCACTGGCCCCATTCACACACATGCAAACACACACACACACACACACACGCGCGCGCGCGCGCGCACACACACACACACACACTCTCTCTCTCTCTCTCTCTCTTCTCTCCTTCTCCCCCCCCCCCCCTCTCTCTCTCTCTCTCTCTCTCTCTCTCTCGCATTCCACAGAACTCACCAGCACTAGCTGAGCCTTGCAGGCCAGGG
>JADBJO010001712.1:90000-102500 GCA_016801955.1 Conus betulinus | reverse complement strand
GAGAGAGAGAGAGAGAGACAGACAGACAGACAGACAGACAGACAGACACAGATACAGGCAAAGAGACAGACAGACAAAGAGACAGCGTGAGTGAGCTGTCCCTTTGGAGGGCGTCCAATGACCATCGCCTTGACAGAGAGATACAGACAGAAAGATAGACAGACAGAAAGAGACATAGACAAAGACAGAGAGCATACTTTCAGTGTATGTCTGGGTATGTCTCCATTGGCCGTACAGTTTATCCGCGGGGCCCCGGTGACATCTTTGTCACAGGAGCAGTATTTGCCTCATAGGTACTGTTGGTTCGCGCGGGCAGGGTTTCGAACAGACTTGTTGGCGAGTGTTCCTGAAACACAGAGTCGTGTACACACCAGCGGCCGTGGCCAAGTGGTAGCGTCGCAGATACCCGGCTGGGAGGTCCGTGGATTCGATTCCCATCTGAGCCATTTACTTGTGGGGGGTTTCTGTCCCGACCGGGTCCTATCTCGAGTTGAGATTGCCATGAGCTCAGATGGGAAGACTAGGACTACACGGTCAAATTTCATCCACATAATAAATGCGTTTCTGAAAATGTTAGTCAAAAATGTCTTGACCAGCACTGCAGGTGTTTGTATCTCTCGGGCGCGGTTGACACCAGAAAATATTATGAAAGTAATCATAGAGTACAGTACAGCCCTGCCATGCAGTCTCAGACCGGAATGGAAATCCGTAGTGTCATCTTCATCATCGTCATCCTCATCAACAAACATGAAAAAAAAGTCTCCGATGTTGTTCCCATTAAGCCCTACTCTCATGATGACCTCAGTCCTCTTTCCTCTCCCCATCAATGCCGCTAGTTTGGTTCTGTCGGGGTCACCGATATCGGTCAAGGCAATGGTCATTGGACGCCCTCCAAAGGGACAGCTCACTCACGCCGGCTCCGCGACCAAGCAATTACTATCGTCAGTATGGAGCATGGTAGGTAATGGTCTACCTATGCTGGATCAGAACAGTCGTGCAGCGTCTCCTCTGGTGGGTTTCCTCATGACGACTTGTGGATGTGAACAGGATACCGGAATGAGCAGCGTGGGTACAATACCACTGAAGTAGCACAGAAGACGAGACAGAAAAAAAACAAACCTCAGTACATAAATGTCATCGAATTCAGCGGTGATTTCGTATAGGAATTTTTTTGTGACAACATCACGTCAAAGTCGTGCGCGCATCAGCCTGCAATTAAGTACACGTTATTTTCGCGAACCATCGAAGGTCAGACTCGAACTTTCCAAGCATATACATTTTCCAGGTTAGAGTAAGTAGCATTGATTAAATCGAGTTCCGCCACAGAGCTACATTGGCAAACAGTGGCGTTAAGACAGCTCAAAAACTGTGGGTACATGACAGCTCTGCTCCCGGTGTCATGCTTTTGTTTAGTTCATGCAGACTTCAAACGCACTTCCCTGAGAGAGTGTGAAATGGTTTAAAATGAAGATGGGGCTCTGGCGAACGATGAGAAATGGGGATGGGGTTGGAGGGGTGAGGGTAGGGTGTGGGAAGTGGGGGGAAGGGGGAGGGGGAGTAAGAGGGGAGGGAGGGAAGTGAACAACCAATATAACCACATTCATTAATAAAACTAGACAAGACTTGTTTTCCGTCTGTGTGCTTGTTTGGATTTGAAAGAATACATTGTGCATTCTGTTACTCTTCCTAGAGATCTTCAACTAGGTTTGCGTTTCTGGTCCGAGATTCAAACAAGGGACGGGCATGCTTTAAAAAAATGTTATTATTGTGTTGGTGGTGCTGTTGTTGCTATCATCATGATCATGATCATGATGATGATGATGATGATGATCATCATCATCATCATTATCATCATTCGTCATCATCATCTTCATCATCATCATCATCAGCAGCAGCAGCAGCATTATCATTTTTGTTATTATTATCGTTTTTTTGTTGTTGTTGTTGTTGTTGTGTTGTTGTTGTTGTTGTTGTGTTGTTAACATTATTATCATTATTCTTAGTTATGTGGGGCATTGTGGCAAGTTGGTCAGCGGCCTCGTTTCCAAAGCAGGAACAACCTCGTCTTTTTTTTTTTTGTTGCCTCATGGTTTGTGCCACATCTGTGGCATTATCCCTGCGCTGCCACATCTGTGGCATTGTCCCTTGGCTGCCACATCTGTGATCCCTGCACTGTGCATTCCTGCCCACTGTGCATAGCCACACCATGTACTGTTCCACCACAGCCCGCAGCACCCCAAATCCCTGGGACGCAGTCACCGTCAAGTTGTCATGAGGCAAAGCACCACAGGAGGCGCTGCACTGCTGCCAAGTCACTCCAGTGCTGTCTGTTATGGTTCAACACATGCAGACCACTACCTTCTAAGCCCCCAATGACAAAAGTAATTGCGCGAATAGACGAATGGACATTGCTCCCCTCCCACCCCCATTCTCCCCCAGAGGGAGCTACCACCTCTGTCCAACAACAGTTTTCAGGGAAATTTCTGATTCCAGAGATCTCAACACGAACTCACCAAAGGTACAGATTTGGAGAATATATTAAAACTGAGATCGCCATGAGAGCAGGGCATGAAGAGCCCACAGAATATGGTACTTTTTTATGCTGAATTATGCGAACAACCGTGATGAAGATGATATTATAGCGTTCTACTTCGGTCTGGGATTGCATGACAGGGCTGCACTCTACGCTTTCTTTCATGATGTATCGCGGCAGTCCACCAGACCCTGGAATCGCAGACACCTGCAGCGTTGGTCAGGAATTCTGAGAAACACAATCAGGGACGCAGTCAGTAGGCGGATGAAGCTCGACTGCATGTTTCCAGTCTGAGCCCATAGCGAACTCCACTCTGGGTGATGGGAAAGGTAGGGGACATTAACAAAAGGTGGAAGGAAATTAGTAGGAATGGAGAAACGTAGCGAAAGGAACAGATAAGAAGTGAAGGATGGGGAAGGGATGGGGAGAAAATAGCAAAAAAACAAACAAAGAAAAACAAAGAGGGAAAGAGAGGGACATGAAGCAAAATGTTAAGGGAAAGGAGCATATGGCAGCGAGAAATTTGCAAGAGAAAGAGAGAGAGAGAGAGAGAGAGAGAGAGAGAGAGAGAGAGAGAGAGAGAGAGAAAAGAGAGAGAGAAGTACAAATACAAGAGGGACAAAGCAAAGAAACAAAAAGTATGGAAGAAATTAAAAGTTTGGAAAAAAAATGTAGAAGGGAACAAATCAAAAGGTAATGAAAAGAAGCACATGACAGGGAAAGTAGAAAAAACGAAGGAAGAGAAGAAGCAAAAGTAGAACAAATGGAGAGAAAGCCCAAGGAAAAGAAGCATAAAATAAAGGGAAAGTTAAAAAAAAAAGACAGAAAGTAAGTACAAAAGGTGCAGGGAAAGTAGAAAGAAAAAGAAAAAAAAAAGTACAGAAAGTAGCAAAAAGTCGAGGGAAAAAACAGCAAACATATAGACGGAAAGTAAGCAAAACAAACGAGGGGGAAAGCGACAAAAATTGATAGAAAAAATAGCAAAAGTTCGACGAAAAGTAGCCAAAACTAGACGAAAAGTAGCAAAGTGTGGAGGGACAATTGGCAAATAACAGTCGTAAACGAACAAAATATGTCAAAAGAAGCAAAAAGTGAAAGTAACGCAGAAAAAAAGGTAGGAGAAAACAGCAAAAAAACGTGAGAAGAAAAGGTGAGAGAAAAACAGCAGAAAGAGGAGAAAAGCAGTAAAAGATATGAACAAGCAGCAGCCAGTAGGTAAAGGGAAGAAATGGTAGGAAAAAAGTAACAGAGGTAGGGAAAAGAAGCAAACGTTGGAAAATAACTTGCGAAAGGTAAGAGAAAAAGCCACAAACGTAGGAGTAAAGCAAAAATGGCGAAAGAAGTGAAGCACAGATAGGACAAAAGTAGCAACAGGTCTGTGAAGAAGTAGGAGAAAAGTAGCAAAAGGTCAGGAAAAAGTAGGAGAAAGTTGGGTGAGAAGTTATAAAAAAATAAAGGAGCATGGGGGAATTTGCAGAAGTAAGGAAAACAAACGAAAAGAAAAAAAAGGGGGGGGGGGGGGGGGAGGGGGGGAGAAAAAAAAGTTGAAAAAAAAAAAAAAAAAAAAAAAGCAAAAATAGGGGAAAGAAGCAGAACGCAGCGGAAATCAGGGAAAGGGAGATAAGGGAGAAGGAGGGGGGGTGGGGGTGGAGGGGGGTAGCTCCTTGAACACACTTCGCAAAAAAGCATGTCTGTTTGCTCTAGTCCCCTCCTTCTCCCCCATCCCTCATTCCTCTCCATCTTCATCCCTATCCAACCAACCCAATCCTTTATCATCTCCCCCCACCCCCACCCCCACCCCCCACCTTCAATGCCTGCTATCTCCCCACTCTTTCCTTCACTTGTTCCCAAGGAGTAGAGACGACAGGACAAGCATCTCAGCACGCTTTCCCACCCAAACATTTTCCTTTTCTGGAGTCCCGAGTTCGCTGGCGGGGGTCACTAACCTCTTCCGTTCGCCGCAGTGACCATACACCACAAGTGAATGGTTCAGTCAGCTGGGATGCCCTATCAGGTAAACATGAACGCCATCTTGTGCTTGTCCGCTCGACCATGGAGATCGACGAGAAAGCCACTATATGAACAAGAGGCAGACAGCCAGCCACTCAGACCCCTCAGGAAGTGGTGAATGCCACTAATATCCGCAACGAAACTCTACCCAGCGAAAGGTCCATCTCTAATCCGCGCCAACTCCCTGTATGTCTACACTCACTCCTCCCTATTCTTTTCTCCTTCTATCCCTCTCTGCAAACCCCCTCGACCTTTTTTTCAACTGATCCCAAACCATTTTGTTCTCATATCCCCACCACCCCTTCTCTTTCAACACCCTTCACCCATCCAAGTACTGACCAGGCCCGACGTTGCTTAACTTCGGTGATCGGTTGAAAACCAGTGCTTTCAACGTGGTATATGCCGTTGGCTCAACATCCTTCCCCTTCCTCTCGCTTAGATCCTCAGCCCGCCACTCTACCTCCCCCCCCTCCATCAAAACTTTCCCCTCAGCCCCCCCCTCCTCCCCCCCCCCCCCTCCATCAAAACTTTCCCCTCCCCCCCCTTCCTGTTACAGGAGACTCTTCCCCACCCCCACCCTCTTTTTAACACCTTCCTTCCTTAAGCCCATATCCTCAACCCGTCCCCCGAAACCCAAATACACCTTGCCCCACTCTCTTTCTCTCTCTCAGATCCCCTCCCCCCATTCCCCTGTGTGTTGGTGTCTTACTTCCAGGACTCGGTGAACCGGACAGGCACGCAGTTGGAACACTCCGTTCCGTCACGCCATCCCGGCGTGTGAACTCGTTGCCGGTGATGCCGTCGAAGGTGCCGCAGATCCCTCGCGCCTCATCGGCGTCGGCGCTGGGGATGGTCAGGTAGGTGTTGAGGGCGCGGGGCTCGGACGTGATCTTCACCTCCATGCCTGAGGGCAGGTACACCTGTAGAAGCGAGGGCGCGGAGTGGTAATGGAGACCTTGATGGCAAGGGTAATTTCTTGATTAACAGCTGTCTGTGGCAGATGGTGATTCATTATTCCCTTCATTCTCGAGGGAGTACAAGCCACCAACGACAGCCTTCTCGGCAGAGGTATTCTCTTTCATATTGGAAAGAGCTGGACCAGTCAGATAGCCTGACTTATGATATGCACGACCTTGTGGCGACAGCTGGGCTGCGTCTTGAGTTGCACTGTTTTCACCTATCAGCAAAACGGTAACGAGTGGGAGGCTGCGGAATGCGCGCAGCAATTTGCTCGGTGGTGGCGTCTTCTGTATATATGTATAAAAGGTCGTCATACCCATTAAAAGTGTAGTAGGAACATCGGCAACAGTATTAGCATCCACATTAGTATCTTCCTCAGTCCCCCTTTCCCGTCCCCACGCCCTCCCCCCCCTCCCCCCCCCCCCCAATCCCATCCCACCCCAGCCGTCCGTTCATCAGTATCCTCATTGTAATCATGAACGTGAACGTGATTATCATCGACAGCAGCAGCAGCAGCAGCAGCAGCAGTAATATTAGCATGAATAGTAGAGATAATAGCAGCCATTGTCCTCCATACATCCATCTACCCCATCAAACCCATCCCTACCCATCCCCGAAAGAAAAAGAACCAAACGACAATAACAACAACAACAACAGCAACAACAAACAGACTAAAAGCACAACTACCACAACAGTAGCAGCACCCCCTGTCCCATCTCCATCCTCCTCTCTAAAAACAAAGCGCAAAACAACAATAACAACGACAGGAGCACCAATAGCAACAGCAGCAACAACGACGACGACAACGACAGAGAGCACAACAACAAAAACACAGAAACGGCGCCCACTGCCTAACCTCCATCCTCCTCCCTAAAACAAAGCGCAAAACAACAGCAACAACAACAACGACGACGACAGCAGCTACAACAACAACAACAAAGGAGTATAAAAGCACAACAACAACATAAACAGCAATCTCTGCCCCACCACCATCCCCCTTTCTAAAGGAAAAGGCAAAAAACAACACGACGACCACCACCCACCACCACCACCACCACAACAACAACAACACAACACCCACAACAACACATCAACGACAACGATCCAAACTGTGCCTTACAGTGAAGTCTCTGCCGTCAGTGGAACGTTGAACCACTGTGCCATCGCGGAGGCCGGAAGCCACTTGAATGGTGGGGGAAGTGTGGTGATTTCCATAGGGCTGATCGCATTGGCTGATGCGTATGACGTCATTCTGCTCCCGAATGGTCACGCCGCAGATACAGGTCGCCCTTCCCCTTAAACAGGGCCAGGTTCTAGCCTGAACCTAAAAACAAACAAACAAACAACAACAACAACAAAACAAACAAGATGCAAAGCATATAAACGTACTCCCAGTTTATCCTGAATACGCGTGATATATTCCATAAAGAGGAAAAAAACCGTCTTGGGCTGGTGTAACCGTTAGCAATGGCTACTCTGGTAAACATCGGCCATCGTCTGTGACCTATAATGAACATACACATTTTCAGAAAGATCGGCCAAGAATTTTCTGAGCTACTCCATAAAAAAAACAAAACCCCATTATGGGTCGTTATAGCCGTTAGTAACGGCCACAACGGTACACTAAAACGTCGGGTATCATTCGTCGCCCATAATGGACATACCTACAAATTTCCAGAAAGTTCGGCCACGTACTTTCTGAGATATTCCATAAAGAAGAAAAAACATTATGAGCCGTTATAGCCGTTAGTAACATCGGGCATCATCTGTGCCCCATAATGAACATACCTCAAATTTTCAGAAAATTTCAGTAGTTTTGTCTGGAGCGAGTGGAACACATTTTGACCACGGACGGACGGACGGACGGACGGGACAGATACACTGACAGCATTTCTTCGTTCCCATTCTAAAGTACTCCCTGTTCTATAAAAACTGGGAGTACAAAAACGAAAGAAAATGCTCTCTCTCTCTCTCTCTCTCTCTCTCTCTCTCTCTCTCTCTCTCTCAGCAGCAGCAGCAGCAGCAGCAGCAGCAGCAGCAGCAGTAGTAGTAGTAGTAGTAGTAGTAGTAGTAGTAGTAGTAGTAGTAGTAGTAGTAATAGCCTGTTTCTGTCCGCAGTATAGTATAATCTTTGCTTTGTGGGATGCTATATGTTAATGCTACGTAAGAAGGAATGAGGACTGGTCAGGAAGGAATGAGGATTGGTAAGGAAGGAATGAGGATTACTAAGGAAGGAATGAGGATTGGTAAGGAAGGAATGAGGACTGGTAAGGAAGGAATGAGGACTGGTAAGGAAGGAATGAGGACTGGTAAGGAAGGAATGAGGACTGGTAAGGAAGGAATGACTGGTAAGGAAGGAATGAGGACTGGTAAGGAAGGAATGAGGAATGGTAAGGAAGGAATGACTGGTAAGGAAGGAATGAGGACTGGTCAGGAAGGAATGAGGATTGGTAAGGAAGGAATGACTGGTAAGGAAGGAATGAGGACTGGTAAGGAAGGAATGAGGACTGGTAAGGAAGGAATGACTGGTAAGGAAGGAATGAGGACTGGTAAGGAAGGAATGACTGGTAAGGAAGGAATGAGGACTGGTAAGGAGGAATGAGGACTGGTCAGGAAGGAATGAGGATTGGTAAGGAAGGAATGAGGATTGGTAAGGAAGGAATGAGGACTGGTAAGGAAGGAATGAGGATTGGTAAGGAAGGAATAAGGAAGGAAGGAATGGGATTGGTAAGGAAGGAATGAGGACTGGTCAGGAAGGAATGAGGATTGGTCAGGAAGGAATGAGGACTGGTCAGGAAGGAATGAGGACTGGTAAGGAAGGAAGGAGGAATGGTAAGGAAGGAATGAGGACTGGTAAGGAAGGAATGAGGAATGGTAAGGAAGGAATGAGGGAAGGAATGAGGACTGGTAGGAAGGAATGAGGACTGGTCAGGAAGGAATGACTGGTCAGGAAGAAATGAGGACTGGTCAGGAAGGAATGAGGACTGGTCAGGAGGAATGGAATGAGGAATGGGTAAGGAAGGAATGAGAACTGGTAAGGAAGGAATGAGAACTGGTCAGGAAGGAATGTGGACTGGTAAGGAAGGAATGGACTGGTAAGGGTGGTAAGAAGGAATGACTGGTCAGGAAGGAATGGTGGAAGGAATGGTAAGGAAGGAATGACTGGTCAGGAAGGAAGGAAGGTGGACTGGTAAGGAAGGAATGACTGGTCAGGAAGGAATGTGGACTGGTAAGGAAGGAATGACTGGTCAGAAATGAATGGTCAGGACTGGTAAGGAAGGAATGACTGGTCAGGAAGGAATGTGGATTGGTAAGGAAGGAATGACTGGTCAGGAAGGAATGTGGATTGGTAAGGAAGGAATGAGGGCTGGTAAGGAAGGAATGAGGACTGCACTGGTCAGGAAGGAATGAGGATTGGTAAGGAAGAATGTTGTTGAAGATCTCGTCACAAGTACAGACGATTGAAGATACCTCATTGAAATTATTTTCACAATTATGAAAGTATCAAATGAGAGAGGACTTGGCTAGGGGGGGATGAGGGAGGGGGATGGTTGTAGAGGAGGGGTGGAACAGTTGAAATGAAAGGTTTGAGGAAGGAAAAATGGATGACGAGAGGGATCAGGGAGGTGTGTGTGTGTGTGTGTGTGTGTGTGTGTGTGTGTGTGTGTGTGTGTGTGTGTGTGTGTGTGTGTGTGTGTGTGTGTGTGTGTGTGTGTGTGTGTGTGTACTCGCGCGCGCGCGCGCGCGCGCGCGCGCGCGCGTGTGTGTGTGTGTGTGTGTGTGTGTGTGTGTGTGTGTGTGTGCGTGTGTGCGTTACGGGATGGGAGAGAGGGTGAGGCTGATATGCTGGGCGTGTGCGTGGAGAAGGGGGATGGGTGGGTGATAGTGGTTGGTATCACTACATCTATTTATTGGTAATTCATCTTATTTTCCTTTCAGCTTTTTAAAAACTCTGTTCTTAAAAAGATAGTCAACGCAAACGCTGAACATTTCAGATGATACTCTGATGAATAGTGTGTAAATGTTAAATCTTCTGCAGTGTTTACATCAAATGTTGATGTTTTTCACTGGTCTTATGCATACTTGATGCTCCATTTGTGATAGTGTTATACTGTTGCACACGACACGTTTCTCTGTTTGGAGATGAAGTGTTCCAAAACTTACCTTTACCTTACCTTACCTTACCTTACCTTACCTTACCTTACCTTACCTTATCTTATGTAACTTTATCTTATCTAACCTTATCTTATCTTATCTTACCTCACCTTACCTTGTCTTACCTTACCTTGTCTTACCTTACCTTATCTTACCTTACCTTATCTTACCTTACCTTATCTTGTTTTACCTTATCTTGTCTTACCTTATCTTATCTTACCTTACCTTACCTTACCTCACCTCACCTCACCCTACTCACCTCACCTTACCTTACCTTACCTTACCTTATCTTGCCTTACCTTACCTTACCTTGCCTCATCTCATCTCATCTCACATCATCTTATCTCATCTGATCTTATCTTACACTTATTTCATCCTTTATTATCTCAGATTCTCTCACCTCATCTCATCCCATTTTATCTGATCCTATCTTATCTCATCTCATCTCACCTGATCTCACCTCATCTGATCTGATCTTATCTTATCTTATCTTACACTTATTTTTTTTTATCTTATATTATCTCATGTTCTCTCACCTCACCTCATCCCATTTTATCTTATCCTATCTCACCTCATCTAATCTCATCTGATCTTATCCTATCTTGCCTTATCTTGTCTTGTCTTGTCTTGTCTCGTTTTGTCTTGTTCAGTCTTGTCCTGCTGGGGATGGAGATACAACTTGCCGTTTTTGCGGCTTAATACGTTGCTTCGACGTTCAGGTGTAACATTAGTACACCACCATCCTCACTTCCACTCCGTCCCCACCCCCCACCCCCCAGCCCTCGGTCTGCTACCCACCGCCCCCAAACAAAAAAAAAAACAAAAAAACAAACAAAAACACCAAAACAAAACAAAAACAAAACAAACAAACAAAAAAAAAAAACCAGCTTACAACAACAGCAACAAAACCGTCCAACTCCAGTCTCTTCCAACCTAAGAGAGAGAGAGAGAGGAGAGAGAGAGAGAGAGAGAGAGAGAGAGAGACAGAGACAGAGACAGAGAGACACAGAGAGAGAGATAGAGAGACAGACAGACAAACGGACAGAGAAATTCACACACACACACACACACACACACACACACAGAGAGAGAGAGAGAGAGAGAGAGAGAGAGAGAGAGAGAGAGAGAGAGAGAGAATGGGGGGGGGGGATAAGGTGAAGGGGAAAAGAAGCCAGAGGAGGGAGGGGGTAGAAAGAGGGTGGGGATGGAGGTGACTCACCTCCATGTTCCTTTTGGGATTCTCAATCATCGTGTAGTCACCCACTTTGAAGAGATGGAACGTTCTGAAACACAACATCCACACCTGGACTCTGATTCCGTCGCACTCACTCGGTCTACTCACGAACACAGCACACAGGTTAAAGAATGGAATAATTCTACAAAGAGGCAGGAAGAAAAACACAGAAAGCTAAATCAGTATAGAGATAAATCTTAAATAAATGTTAGCAAACCGCCAAGAGAAACGTGGACAAACGAGTCACAAGACAAAACGCGACGCGTTTCGACCTCTTAGGTCTTCTTCAGGAAAAAATACAAACAAATAGGACAATGAAAATGAACGAGTTTGTCACTTAGCTTGATCTCTTCGGCGCAAGGTAGGCGTTGAATGAAAACGAGGCTGTTAGAAGGGAGATAATGTGGGAGTCAAGGTAGTAATGATGATAACTATATTACTGATAGGAATTCTAATAAAGGTCAACATATTGAAATAATAAATTAAGACAGGATTACTACTACTTTTGGTGATAATAAGGCAATAGCAGTTGTAGTATAGGAGAAAGGAGAGTGGGTTAGAGGATTCGTAAACAGCATGGTTGCCGTGGCAACAGTCTTACTGGCGATGGGGATGTTAATGCTAGTGGTGGTAAGATGATACTGCTAACAACTATTGTGAAGCTAAAGGTAATAAAAGGATGAAACAGAAATATGTTTAGAAAGTACATTTTTGTAACAATCATAATAAATAAATTCAAGAAAGAAAAACAAACAAATAAATAAACAAATAAATAAATAAATGAATGAATAAATAAATAAATGAAACATAAATTGTAAGGGAAAACAAAAAGAGTATAGAGATAGAAAAAGAAGTAAAGCGTGCCAATTTGAAGCAATCGAACTTACGGACGTATGTTTTTGTTTTTTTATATAAACCCCATAACCCCCGTCAGCATTTCAAATGCGGAGAGAGAGAGAGAGAGAGAGAGAGAGAGAGAGAGAGAGAGAGAGAGAGAGAGAGAGAGAGAGAGAGAGAGAGAGAGATCTGAGCACTCTAACATTTTACTCTCGATAGCAAATCGTCCCTCACGAGAAGGGGCACAACCATTCATTTATTTTTAACATAGAAACATCATTTACACTACTCATTACAAACAAACAAAACAGAAAAACATAAGTCGCATGAGATTCAAACTTCTTATACGGACCTGTCCAAACACAACGCAACTCTACCTATAATTATTATGTCTCTGAGCAGATTGCCTATGATCTGAAACCCCAAACACAGGCTTATGTCAAAAACCTCTGGCAAGAGGAATGGAACTCGCAGACGGATAACAAATCATACACAATCCGTCTAAACTTGATGGAGCTTTTACCATGTTCCCAAGGTGGCCATGAAGACGATACAGTCCTGAGCCGTTTGCACACAGGCCACTCGTTTTACACCCATTCTTTTAAAAGGTGAAGAAGCTCCGTGGTGCATTCCATGTCATGTTCCACTCACAGTGAGACCTATTCTTTCAGAGTGTTGGGACTTGCACGATGTGAGACATGAACACTTTCAGCAGACTCCATGAACACCTTGTTCAGAGATGCCCCACCTCATGTAATCTTTGAATTTCTG
>JADBJO010001712.1:72500-77500 GCA_016801955.1 Conus betulinus | reverse complement strand
ACTCGGAACATGCAGGCAGTCTGCTGCTGGACGGGGCAGATGATTGGCAGTGCACTGCAGACCTCCCAGAATGGAAGAGTCACCCAGAGATCATCAGCAAGAGTGGCATGAGACCAGACATAGTAGTCCCACTCTCAGTCAAGCAAGCAGCTGATCGTGATCGAGCTCACGGTGCCATATGAGAACAGAATGGAGGCAGCTCAAATCTACAAGACTGAAAAGTATGCTGATCTAGCAAACAGCCTGAGGAGAGAAGGCTATCAGGTCAAAGTCCTCACTGCAGAAATTGGAGCTAGGGGGGTTGTAGGAACGTCTACATACAGCCTCATGAAACAGCTCTCAGTTGCAGGGAGAGAAAAAAAAACAACAGAGCCCTGAAAGCAATGGCTGAAGCGGCAGAGAGGTGTTCAAACTGGATCTGGTCAAGGAGGAACAAAAGTGAACTTCGTAAGGCGTAAATAAAAATATACAAATATATATATAATGAAACAATAATTCCAAGGATAAATATCTAGCACCGTTCCAACAACCTACAGAGTAGCTAAGTGTTGCAATGACTGCAAGAAATATTGAATTATAAACAAAGCTTGCTCTTATGTCTCAGATTGTAGAATTAGGGGGGTGACAAGCCTTCATATCTGCAGTGGTAGATGATTCTGCCTAACTGACAGTATGTGCTTGAGTGGGTGAATGAGGAACACATAAACAAATGCTTCTCAAAATGAATCTTCAGCAAGCTTATAGTCTCCAAGGAGGAAGACCATCTACAATGAGAACAAAGCTCACTAACATATAACTCCTGGTCAGATACCGATATTTCAAAACCTGATTGTTTGTCCTCAGTGACCGCGGAAAACGGTAAATTGACTCTCCTCTGCCTTTTCGGTTTTAAGAAGAATGCTATACCAGAAAAAGGCTGGTGTGCAATACCATAGTATGTTTGTTGAGTTTTCAAAAAAGCTAACTAAAAGTGCCACCTAAGAAGCAAAAGAAAATCATGAAAGAGCAAAACAAGCTACATATTCTTGTGAAAAGTAGAAAATATAAAAGATAACCTCTTAAGACACAAGTGCTGAGGGCCAGTTCTTGGAATGAATCCGCAGGGACTAAATTACAATGAAACAATAATTCCAAGGATAAGTACCGAGCACCGTTCCAGCAACTTACAGAGCATATATTATATATATATATATATATATATATATATATATATATATATATATATATATATATATATATATACAAATATCAGGTGCCCCAGTGCTCAGTGGTTAGGGTGCGAGTCATTAAGTGGAAAATGAGCAGCAGAGGGACATTCGGAGTCATGAACCGGGTGTGGCCCAACCCCCCTAGAGTGTCAGGAGATAAGGGCCGAAACACTTGCTTGAAGGGGGCTTCTCTTCTGAGGACTCTCTGCTGCCACGCTCTCCACGAGTTTCTTTCTACTGTAGGAAGATAAGCCTTCCACCCATCTACCCCCCCCCCTCCCCCCCCCCACACACACACACACCTCTATAAACTGGTAGATCATTCAGTAGCCCTTATACTGTGCTGTCCATGGCTTACATGTAGAGTTACCCTACTTGTTTGTTGTGATTAATGTCCACAACGATGAGAGAATTGAAGAAGAGGGTCTCATGGCTACACCTTAGCAGATGTCTGACCTGTGCATTAGCCCAACGCGCTGGTCAGACCTTGAGTGCCTACCTAATATTGGCTGTGCCACTGTTGTCATTGTATGTGTGTGGTGAGTATATATATGTGTGTGTGTGTGTGTGTGTGTGTGTGTGTGTGTGTGTGTGTGTGTGTGTACACCGCCCTTCATGTCCATCAACGTTTACCTGCAGAATGCTGGGGCAGGTTTCAGGCATCATGCCGCCCGCCAGACTGGTGAAGCGGTACCACCCGGATTGGAGCGTGATGTCACATAAAGGCTTGGCCGGATACTCGGTCTTGAAGCCCGTGCTTCGCTCTTTCTCGTTCAGCTCGGTGTGCGAGCTCGGATCGCAAGGGTCTATGTAGGCCTTCACGTCTGCATGCACTCACGGCAGGGTATAGAGTAGAGTAAAGTAGGGTATAGAGTAGAGTAGAGCAGAGCAGAGCAGAGCACAGCAGAGCAGAGCAGAGCAGAGCAGAGTAGAGCAGAGCAGAGCAGAGTAGACAAGGGTATGGTATGGTATGGTATGGTATGGTATGGTATGGTATGGTATGGTATGGTATGGTATGGTATGGTATGGTTTGGTACCGTAGCGTAGCACAGCATATCATAGCACAGTGTTTTCATAGAATAGCATAGTATAAAATGATGTGGAGTGGTATGGAGTGGTGAGCTGTAGCATAGTGTAGTGTATTGTGGTGTAGAGTAGCGTAGAGTACTGTAGTGAAGTGTACTGTGGCGTAGCATAGTGTAGTGTAATGTACTGTAGTGTAGTGTAATGAAAAGAGACTACGCCCGCCAGAATTTGCCAGTGATAATGCGTTGGTTCTTATCCAAACTCTCGGTAAACATAAAACATCCTGACGAATTTGACGCTTCCCAAACGGCTAATACCGCAGTCACACTATATCCTTGTGAAGGACCTGTACCCCTTTGACATTAACAGAACTAGAACAATAACATTTTTGGAAGCTGATTTTGGTAGTGACAGCGACATGGTCATGACGAACTTTAAAGTGTGTTTGAAAAAAACAAGAAGAGAATGGAAAACAGCCGTCTCAAAATTAGTTCTGACAAACTGAAACATTCTGATATTGGTGAAGAATTCCACGCAACCACAAGAGGAAGGCTCGTCCTACTAATTCTCTTAGAAGATCATGAGCCTTCACGAGCAATTTCAGTCCAGTGATGACAAAAACAGTAAAAGGGGTCCTAGGAATAAGCAGATGGAAATCGAAACCATCGATCCTCCAGCAACGTCTTGGTGATGGGTGTCACTAAGACCTTGACACTGCTAAAGAAAACTGACAGGGAGAAACACAGTCATAATAACAAGAGAATCAGAGAAGAAATGGAAAACGTAAAGGAAAGCTGACTCAAAAAAAACTGTATGAGGATATTGAAGAAGACCTGGACAGCACTAACACAAAGAAAGCTTTATAAATTGCGAAGGACCTGACCCCCCCCCCCCCCCCCCCCCCCAAAAAAAAAAAAAATAAATAAATAAATAAAAATAAATAATAATAAAATAAAATAATAAAAATAATAAAATAAAATAAAAATAAAAAAAATAAAATAAATAAATAAACAAATAAATAAATAAATAAATAAATTTAAAAACCGGAGTCAGCATCATTCAGGACAAAGATGGCAACTGTCTCACGCAGGAAAAAAGACATCACTGTGTTGTGAACTGAATATCGCTCTGAACTTTTACAATATAGCACAGGAGATTCTAATTTCTTAACAGCACTGAATTCATCAAACGAGGATGATGACTTTTCAAAACTGGGAGACGACGTTATAGCTGCACTGAAATCGATGGAAAGTGGAAAGGCTGCAGTCATTGACAACAACGCTGCAGAACCCTTGAAACACGGCCGAGATGCAGTAACTGATATCCCGACCGCCATCAGCAACAAAATCTGACACACTGGGGAGTGGCCCACACCATGGAATCAGTCGGTAATCATCACCCTTCCCAAGAAAGGAAATCTTCAGCACCACCAGAACTGCCGCACTATAACCCCGATCAGCCACGCCAGTAAAGTAATGTTACAAATCATTCTGCATAGATTGACACCGCGCAAATATCATCATTGCTGAAAAAGAGGCTGGATTCAGCAAAGGCAAAAGAACTATCGAACATCAGTTTTCAAGCTGAGTACCATTTGCCGGAAATATCTCCAGCAGCAGAGATAATTCTACCACGTCTTCGGGGACTTTAAGAAGGCGTTCAACAGAGACTGTCAGGAAGTACTGTGGGGCACACAATGAAGAACGAATACGTCGGGTAGAAGCTTATCAACACCATCCAACATCTGCACTCCAAAGCGACTGGTGCGGTTCTTATACAAGATGCTACTGGGAAATGGTTCCATACTTCAGTTGGAGTTTGTCAGGGCTGCTTCGAATCTCTCTTACTTTTCAATATATTTCTGGAACGCATCATGACGGACTTGAAGATCATGTCATCACAGTGAACATTGGTGGAAATACCATCCTACACCTTCTATTTGCAGATGACACTGAGGCTGAAGAGGAGATAATGCGAGTTAAATCAATGACAATGATGATAAAAAAAAAGAAATTGACAACACAATATAGAAATAATAATAATGATAATGATTAAAAACAACAACAACAACAACAACAATAATAATAATAATAAACAATAGTAATAATAATAATGATAATAATAATAAAAAATAATTATAGGTTTATCAAATAATAACAATGCTAACAATAATGATACTAGTAATCATAGTAATAACAATGACGATACAAACGGAAGGAGGGGAAGAAGAGAAGAACGAGAGCAGCACAATAGCATAGTTAAAACAAAAACACTACTTCTACTACTACTGACTGAAGAAAAAAAAGAGGACAGGAAGAGAGAAGAAGAAGAAGAAGAAAAAAAAAGAGAAGGGAGGATGATATAGATAATGGGAAAGCAGTGAGACTGAATTTTAAAAATAATAGCAATATTTATGAATATCAATCATGATCATCTTCCTAAGAATAATGATGATGATAATAATGATATCGGAAATGGGGAAAATGGTAATATAAAATGTAAGAAATACATTCATACACAGAAATCAAAAACAAAACAAAACAAAGGGACGAATAATCATAATGACAATATTGATATAGAAAATTGGAAAAAAGGGCAAGATAAAACCTAAGAAATGAACTAATGCACAGAAATGAAAAAGAAGCGAAGGGAACTCACTCGTCAACCAAAGGGCTAAAGCCCAGAGCACCGCAGACCACATGACGGTTCGTTCAGTCACTGTAGCCCTGCCAGACAGAATCACCAGACCTCGGCGCCACCACAGTC
>JADBJO010001712.1:30000-42500 GCA_016801955.1 Conus betulinus | reverse complement strand
TTCTCTCTTCCTTCCTCTCTCTCTCTTGTCTCTCTCTCTCTCTGCTCCTGTCTCTTCTCTCTCTTCTTTTCTTAGTCTTCTTCTCTCTCTATCTCTCTCTCACATACCTCTTCTCTCATATGTCTCTTCTACTCTCTCTCTTTCTTTTCTTCTCTCTTCTCTCTCTCTCCAGTCTCTTCTCTCTTCTCTCTATCTCTCGTTCTCTCTCTCTCTCTCACTCAGCACGATGAAGGAAGGAAGGAGGAAAGGAAGGAAGGAGGAGGAGGAGGGAAGGGAAGGATGGAAGAAGACAAAGAAAGGAAAAGAAAAAAAAAGATGGGAATGGGTGAGTAAAGTCCCCCCCACCCGGTCCTCCCCCCCCCCCCGCCACCCCCCCCCCGGACCCCAAAAAAATGTGAACTGGTGATTTGGAAGAGAGGTAAAGAACAGGGTTTGGAGGTGGGGTGGGAAGGGGGGGGGGGGAGTGTGGGTGGAGGAGTTCGACAAAGGACGGGGGTGGGAAGTGAAGTGGACAATCTCCCTCCCTCTTCTCTCTCTCTCTCTCTCTCTTCTCCTACCACACCACACCACAACACACACACACACACACACAACACACACACATAAAAGAAACGAAACAAGGAAGGAAACGAGGGGAGGGGGAGGGACAAGGACAGCGGGGAGGAGATGGAGGGGGGGTGGGGTGGGGGTGGAGGGGGTGGTTTGTTTGTTTGTTGGTGGGGGGTGGGGGGTGGTTGGGTTTTTGTGGTGGTGGTTTGTTGGACAAAGATGGGGGGGAGATGGGGGCGGAGGGGAGACCGACCAGACCCCACCCCCCCCCAGGAGAAGGATGAGATGGGGGAAGATGGGGGGGGAGATCGATGAGATGGAGATATAAGTGGGGGGGGGGGTGGTGGTGGGGTGGGTGGTAGGGGAAAGGGAGCAGCGTTCGAAGATGGGGGCGGGGGGGGGAGGAGGGGGGAGGGGAAGGGGCGGGGGGGGGGGAGGGGCCGGGGGGGAGAGAGAGGGAAGGGGGGGGGGGGGAGAGGGGGCGGGGGAGCGGGGAGGGCAGGGGAGTGGGGGGGGGGGGGGCGGGCGGGGGAGATGGAGGGAAGGGGGTTATAACAAAGAAGACATACGTTTTTTTTTTTCGGGGCGGACAAGTTTTCTTTCTTGTCAAAAATGTGATTTATTTGCGGGATATAAATTCCGGGCTATATCAAATTGAATTACTAATCAATGTTCTGAACCTGCAGTGTGGCTAGTCCATGAGGTGGAAAGCTGGTATAATCTTTTCGAAGGGGCACATTAATCATCTAAACAAACAAACGAACAAATCAAAGTCAAAGGACCACAAAAATAAAAAAATAAAAATAAAAAATAAAAACACACCTCCACCTATCACGATGTTTGCTTGCTTTGTAAGAAACACCCCACCACAAACCACCATGAATAAAATAGATAAATAAAACAGTACACCAAATAAATAAATTGGCTCCAGTCTTGAACAAGCCATAAATTCTGGGCTATCTTGCGCGGACAGGGGTAATAATCTGGCTTCCAGACATGTGTTGGTTTTAAAAGGGGTTAACGGGTCGTGCTCGTTCCTTTTCATCTTCGCCTCGCTCTGGTAATTATTCTCTAAACAAGCAAAAAAAAGAAGAAGAAGAAGCAGAAGAAAAGAAAGAAACGGGAGAACACACACACGCATGTAGCCACGTGAGCGCACGACACATACCCCTGGACAAAAACCACACGCATGCACTCACGCCCTGGGTCCCTCCGCCTCTAACCCGTTTGCTTAACCCCTCTCACCCCTATCCTACTCCACACGCCATCATGTTCTCTCTCTCTCCTCTCTCCTCTCCATCTTCTCTCGCTCTCTCCCTCTCTCTCTCTATCTCTCTCTCTCTAGCCCTCCCTCTCTCTCTCTCTACTCTTCATATTTCTAGCCGTTGTTCAGATGCACGCACACCACACTTACATAAACACAACAACTCCATCCAAGCACACACAAAGGCACGCACGCAACTTATGTCACACCTGCGCGTGCGCACAAAAAGATGAACGCATGCAATTGCGTGCGCGCGCACGCGCGCACACACATACACAAGATGTACACCCTTTTATGCCGCCATTCACTCTCGCTCCTCTCTCTCTCTCTCTCTCTCTCTCTTCTCGTTCTCTCTCTCTCTATCTTCTCACCAAACACACACACACCACACACACACACGCACACAGAGGACACACCCTCTATGCCTCCATTACCACACACACACACACACACACACACACACACACACACACAACCACACACACACAAACATTCACACACACGCACACACAGATACACCTCTATGCCTCCTTCACACAAATTTACACACACACCACAAACACAAACACCACACACACACACACACAAACCACAACACACAACACACACACACAACACACACAAAACACACACACAAACACACACACACACACACACACACACACACACACAAAACACACAGGTCACGAAGAAGCACGCAATGGTTACAAGAGGGAAAACGATAGTAGTCTGCTGGCCTGTGGTCGATTGTCATGGTGTTTCCACTCTGCTTCGCCGGTTTCCGTTTTGTGCGAATTTAAGTTCTCCTCCATATCTATAATCATGTAGGATAGCATATAAAACTGCTTCCCTAACCCCCTCACCCCATACCCCTATTTTAAAACCATCTCTCTCGTCTCTCTATCTGGTGTGTGTGTGTGTGGTGTGTGTGGTGTGTGTGGGTGGGTGTGTGTGTGTGTGTGTGTGTGTGCGTGCGCGCGTGCCTGCGTGAGTGTGTGTGTGTGTGGTGTGTGTGTGTGTGTGTGTGTTGTGCGCGCGCGCGTGCGTGCGTGCATTCGTGGTCTGCGTGCGCGCGTGTGTGTGTGTTTGGCGTGTGTGTGTGTGGTGGGGGGGGGGGGGGGGGGTGGTGCGTGTGTGTGTGTGTGTGTGTGTGTTTACGCGCGCGCACGCGCTCGCGCAATGCATGCGTTCATGTGTGTGTGCGGCCGCGAATGCATTAATAGGTGTGTGCGTGCTTTGTGTGTGTGTGTGTATGGAGTGTGTTGTTTATGGTAAATGCGTGTGCGTGCATCTGAACACACAGCTAGAAGATGAAAAGAAGAGAGAGAGAGAGAGAGAGAGAGAGAGAGAGACGAGCGAGAGAGAGAGAGAGAGAGAGATTCAGTTTCAGTGTAATTACAGCCCCCAACCGATCTAACGGGTGTTGTTGCCAGGACGTAAACAAGAATGTCCTGTCATAAAACGGGGGTACAAAGAAAAGCAAACACTATGGCACCGCAGTACATACATGAATGCCAGAGAGAGAGAGGAGAGAGAGAGAGAGAGAGAGAGAGAGAGAGAGAGAGGAGAGAAGAGAGAGAGAGAGAGGAGAGAGAGAATATGTAAGCGACGGGCTCTCCGATTTACAGGATGATGTCATGTTTAAATGCAAAACATTTGACAGCCACAGAACAGAAACCGGCGTCATTTCTTTCGGCCGTGGTTTTTTTCCTTGTTGTTTGTTTGTTTGTTTGCATGCATTATTACTTGGTGTGTGAGTGGGTGTGTAGTGTGTGTGAGTGTGGTGTGGTGTGTGTGTGTGTGTGTGTGTGTGTGGTGTGTGTGTGTGTTGTGAGTGGTGTGTGTGTGTGTGTGTGTGTGTGCGTGTGTGTGTGTGTGTGTGTGTGTGACTTGTGAGTGGTGTGTGTGTGTGTGTGCTGTGTGTGTTTGGTGTGTGTGTGTGTGTGCGTGCGTGTTTGTTTGGTGTGTGAGTGTGAGCAGTGTGTGTGGTGTGGCGTTGCGTGCGTGCGTGACGGGCAGTGCGTGTGTGTGTTGTGTGTGTTGTGTGTGTGCGGTGTGTGCTGTGTGTGTGCTTGCGTGCGTGCGTGTTAGCAACTCAAACTGTGTGTGTGGCGTGTGTGAAATCGGTGCAGCGTGCGTGCGGATGTGTGTATTGCGTGCGAGCGAATATGTGCGTGTGTGTGTTGTGCGGATCTTCAATGTGTGTGGTGGTGTGTGTGTGTTCTGTGTGTGTGTGTGTGCGGTGTGTGTGTGTGTGTGTGTGCATGCGTTAACGTGCGTGCGTGCCAACACTGCTTAGTGTTCGCACTTAATACATGACATCATCATGAAATCGGATATATATATATATAATATATATATATATATATATATATATATATCGTGTTGTGTGTGTGTGTGTGTGTGTGTGTTGTGTTGTATGTGTGTGTGTGTGTGTGTGTGTGTGTGTGTGTGTGTGGTGTTCCTCCTGTTTTCTAAAAACTTCCTTCTGTCACACCCGATCTATTTTTAGCAGGCCTTAACAGATAACTTCAGTGCGCGGACTTTTCCACCCGGAACTTGCCCCAATCTGCACCGTTCGTTGGGTGTATTTTATTTGTTTTCTTATTATCTTCTAACCCCCGAATTCTTTCCCCAGTCCTTTTTTCTGCTTTTGAGGGGGTGGGAGGTGGGGGGGGGTGGTTAGTTCTTTTTTTTTTTTGTAGAGGCAGCAGGGTGGGCAAGTTTGTGTTTTTTAAATTTTTTTTTTTTCTGATTCTGTCCGGGGGGGGGGAGGGGGGAGGGCGTGGTTCCTTTTGTGCTGTGTGTGTGTGTGTGTGTGTGTGTGGTGTGTTGTGTGTGTGTGTGGTGTGTGTGTGGGTGTGGTGTGAGGCGGTAGGCTGTTAGCAAGTAGTGTGTTTTTCAGTCTTTTTTTTCGTCATTTTTTTTCAACCCTCGACTTTTCCCCCTACTTCAATCGCTCTCTCTTTTCTCCGTACTTCAATGCTCTCTTCTCTCTCTCTCTCTCTCTACTCTCTCTCTGTCTCTCTCTCTCTCTCTCTCTCTCCTCTCTCAAGACTGCAAGTCGACTTAGATGAATGACGTCGGCATTCAACCGAAGCTATCCACCCCCGTCGCCTAAACCTAACCCACACCACCCGTCACCCGTCCACTCTCCATCATCCGCCCTTACCCGTCGCCCTCGCTCTCTCTCTCTCTCTATCTCTCCTCTCTCGCTCTCTCTCTCTCTCTGTTCTCGTCTCTCCACTACACATTCTGCATAGCTTTCATCGCCCTCGCCCTCTCCTTTACCGCTCTAACTTTGTCTCTTTTACCTGCATCGCTCTACTTCTCCTTTACCGGCACCGACTCTTTCCGACGATTTGTTCAGTCGGCACAGTGGGTGGACTTAGGGTAGAGGACGCATATGGACGAAGCGGCTAGCGGTACTGCAAGTAGCTCGCGTCTGTCTCTTCTCTCTCTCGCGTCTATCTCTCTCTCCGCCGGCTCGCGCGGCGAGCCCACGCGCTCTCTCTCAGCGCGGCTCCACACACACACACTCTCACTCGGCACACTCTCCACAACCGAAGCTCGGCGCGCGGCGGCGCGACGGCGCACGGCAGCGACACACCGCCCACAAACCCACACAACACACACACCACACACACACACACAACACACACACACAACACACCACACACACAGAAGACTATAGAGCGTGATTCGCGCTCGCCCCCAACCTCTCCTGTCTCATCGCTCGCTGCAGCGCTAGCGCGCGCGCTGCTCGCGCGCGAAAACACAAACACACACACACACACACACACAACACAACACACACACACACACACACATACGCACAAAATCGCTCTCCTCGTTCGCGCCCGCTCAAGCACACACACAAATGCGTCGCCTCTCGCTATCTCTCTCCACTCTCACTCTCTCTCTCTCGTCACAGAGATACACAAAGATCTCTTACTCTCTCAGCGCCTCAGCTCTCATTCTCTCTCTCTCTCTAACCACACACATGCCGAGCACGAGAGTATCATACACACACACACACCACTCTCACGCACACAATCTCTTCCTCTCTCTCTCTCTCTCTCTCCGCCTCTCTCTCTCCCTCACCTCTCTCTCCCTCTCTCTCTCTTTCTCTCTCTCCCTCTTTCTCCCTCACACACACACACACACACACAACACACCACACACACACACACACACAGAGAAGACTATAGACGTGACTCTCTCTCTCTCTCTCGTCTCTCTCTTTCTCTCTCTCTCTCCCTCTCTCTCTCTCTTACAAAGGAGACTATAGAGGCTAACGCATAATGTGGCAGCCGTAACGACGGGAACACCAGCATATATAGTCTGTCTGTCTGCCTGTTATCTACTATCCCCATACCTGCATGCGCACGAGTGTGTGTATGTGTGTGTGTGTGTGTGTGTGTGTGTGTGTGGTGTGTGTGTGTGTGTGTGTGTGAGTGAGTGAGTGGTGTGTGTGTGTGTGTGTGTGTGTGTGGTGTGTGTGTGGTGTGTGTGTGTGTGTGTGTGTGTGTGTGTTTGTAAAACAACAACAACAACAAAAACTAGCAGTCAACAATACGACTAAACCAAAATCGTCAAAGACAAAAAAAAAAATAATAATGAAAAAATAAAAAGACAAAATATGGAGGAGTGGGGTGCAAACTGAGTACAACACAGCCAGGGCGAACAGAGAGTCTCGTGTAGACTGAGCACACTAACTAGGACATAGAGACACTTCGACACAGAGAGAATGGGACACACAAAGATACTAGGACACACAAAGATACTAGGACACATACAGACTAGGGACACATACAGACTAGGACACACAGAGACTAGGACACATACAGACTAGCACACACAGAGGCTAGGACACACTGAGACACACACACTGAGACTAGACACACTGAGACTAGGACACATAGAGACCAGGACACATACACACTAGGACACATAGACACTAGGACACATAGACACTAGGACACAGAGACTAGGACACACTGAGACTAGGACACATAGACACCAGGACATATAGACACTAGGACACACTGAGACTAGGACACATAGACACTAGGACACACTGAGACTAGGACATATAGACACTAGGACATGAAGACACTGGGACACACTGAGACTAGGACACATACAGACTAGGACACCACAGAGACTGGGACACACAGAGACTAGGACACATAGACGCTAGGACACATAGAGACTGGGACACACAGAGACTAGGACACATACAGACTAGGACACACTTAGACTAGGACACATAGACACTAGGACACACTAAGACTAGGACACATAGAGACTAGGACATATAGACACTAGGACACACTGAGACTAGAAAAAAACTGATACTAGGAGGACATATTGACACAAGGACACATAGACACTAGCTTACATAGACACTAGGACACACTGAGACTAGGACACATAGAGACTAGGACACATAGACGCTAGGACACACTGAGACTATAAAACACTGATACTAGGACATATAGAACACTAGGACATATAGACTTTAGGACACATAGACACTAGCACACATAGACACTAGCACACGCTGAGACTAGGAGACATAGAGACTAGGACACATAGACACTAGACACACTGAGACTAGGACACACAGAGACTAGGACGCATAGGGACTAGGACACACAGACACTAGGACACACTGAGACTAGGACACATAGACACAAGGACACACTGAGACTAGGACACATAGACACTATGGCACATAGAGACTAGGACATAGGAGACACTAGGGCACACTGAGACTAGGACGCATAGACACTATGGCACATAGAGACTAGGACATATAGACACTAGGGCACACTGAGACTAGGACAGGACACATAGACACTAGGACACGTAGAATCTAGGGCACATAGAGACTAGGACATATAGACACTAGGACACACTGAGACTAGGACGAATAGACACTAGGGCACATAGAGACTAGGACATATAGACACTAGGACACATAGAGACAAGGACATGTAGACTCTAGGACACACTGACACTAGGACACATAGAGACTAGGACACACTGAGACTAGGACACACAGAGACTAGGTCACATAGATACTAGGACACATAGACACACTAGGACATATAGAGACTAGGAGACATACAGACTAGGACACACAGAGACTAGGACACATACAGACTAGGACACACAGAGACTAGGACACATACAGACTAGGACACACTGAGACTAGGTCACATATTGACTAGGACACACAGAGACTAGGACACATACAGACTAGGACACACTGAGACTAGGACACAGAGAGACTAGGACACACAGAGACTAGGTCACACACAGACTAGGATACACAGAGACTAGGACACATACAGACTAGGACACACAGAGACTAGGATCACATGAGACTAGGACACACAGAGACTAGGACACACAGACTAGGACACTAGAGACTAGGACACACAGAGACTAGGTCCACACAGAGACTAGGACACATACAGACTAGGACACATACAGACTAGGACACACAGAGAACTAGGATACACAGAAACTAGGACACACAGAGACTAGGACACACAGAGACTAGGACACCAAGTGGCTAGTGCACACGCTGACTAGGACACAAAGAGTCCGGAACACGCAGAGACCAAAAACACTGACTGGGACACACCGTACATTGTGCAGTCCCACTTTCATCCCGTTTGGAGAGCAGGGAGGGAGAGGGAGGGGGGTGGAAGAAATGGAGGGGAGGATAATTACGTAGGATAGAAAATAACAGGCAGACGGTGAGCAGCATGAGGTCTGAACCCAAGAAAACGAAAACAAAGCCGCTCAAAACTGAGAGTGGAAAACACCCCCAAGACAGTAGTCATAGGTGTCACGTACGACAATACATCCATCAAAACTCCTGGTTCAGTTTCGCGAAACTGGGTTCGTACTTAGCGCACATTAATCACATTTCCTTGTTCAATTTTCGTGAAACCGGAGTACACATTTAGCTGTCATTTCCTCGAAGGGCTACACTTTCGTATAACAAATTACAGAAAGTCTAAACAATGCTCATACTTTGGGACAAAGTTTCAGAGAAACCCGGTAACGCCCCAGTTATATTCTCAGTGGGGCAGACAATCCCAACACAAAATGGAGTTCACCATCTTCTCCTGTCATGGATTACGTACGATCTCAACACATCTGTTTCTTCTTCTTTCGAAATCCTTATCACTGTCGTTTACTGCATCTATACTTCCAAAACTGTTTGTCAAGGATACGTTAACACACAAACAGACGAACGGAACAGCGGAGGCGGAGGGAGATACTGTGACACACAGGCGGGGGGGGGGGGGGGGGGGGGGGGATGTGTGTCAACGGACAAGCAGATGTTGCACAGCGTACTTAGGTTCAAACCTGTAACCCGCTGTGGCAGAAGCTGTACACACCGCACCTTCCCTTTGTCTTTGATAGATTTACATCATTCAAATGTGAATGTGTAAACACACACACACACACACACACACACACACACACACACACACACACACTCACACACACACACACTTTTTTTCAGGGTTACACACATCCTTATACTTAAAACAACCAAATATCTTACAGCGACATACAGAGCAGACTGGGATAGCACGTGTTAGGTTGACGTTGTATACATGTATGAAACATTCTGCTCAGGAAGACATCAAAACACAGGCAAACAATTTCACCGCCCACGTAAAAATGGCTTAGCAAAGATTTTTGCCAATTTTTTTTTTGCATAAATATGTCTATCATAATTATGTGTATGTGAAAATATCCGCGCGCTGTCCTCTTTCTGGCGCATTTGTAAGCTCTCCCGTTACTTGTAAGAAATGGGGGGGGGGGGGGGGGGGGGGGGGGGGGGGGGGGGGGGGGGAAGAAAGAGAGGGGAAGGGAAAAAAAAAAAGGAAGGGGAGTCGGGGGGTGGGAGGAATGGGGTAGAGGCAAGGGGGGGGAGAGGCGCAAGGGGGGGGGGGGGGGAGGTAGGCGTGTAAAGGATTGAAGGATTGATGGGGGAATGATGATGAAGAAGGTGTTTAAACGTAAATAGTGAAGCCTCCACAGTCGGCATATATCAAGTGTCAAGTTCTGTCTTGGGAACAAAACATTTACAGCTAGAGAGAGAGAGAGAGAGAGAGAGAGAGAGAGAGAGAGAGGTGAGAGGAGAGAGAGAGAGAGAGAGAGGGAGAGGCACACAGAGACAGGCACACAGACAGACAGACAGGCATTTAGACAGACACACTGAGAGAAAGACAGACAGACAGACAGAGACAGAGGGAGAGAGAGGGGGGGGGAGGGAGGGACAGACAGACAGGACAGACCGAGAACAGACAGACAGACAGACAGACAGGCACAGGACAGGCAGAGGGAGGACAGAGGGGGGGGGAGAGAGAGAGAGAGAGAGAGAGAGAGAGAGACAGACAGACAGACAGACAGCGAGAGAGAGAGAGAGAGAGAGCAGAGAGAGAGAGAGAGGACAGACACAGACAGACAGACAGAGGGAGAGACAGAGAGGGAGAGAGAGAGACAGGACAGACAGACAGACAGAGAGGGCAGACAGGCAGACAGAGAGGACAGACAGACAGACAGAGAAGAGCGACAGACAGACAGACAGGGAGAGACGAGAGAGAGAGACAGAGAGAGAGAAGAGAGAGAGAGAGAGAGAGAGAGAGAGAGAGAGAGAGAGGGGGAGGGAGAGAGTGTGTTATGTCAACACAAAGGCAGAAGCAGGGACACGCTGACCCGACAACACAGAAAGAGCGAAGGCGGAGGTAGACACTGTGACACAGAGAGAGACCGACCGACAGACAGACAAACAGACAGTGACATTCTTCCTCCTCCCTTCCCCCTTCCCCCATCCCAACCCCAACTCCGCGCCCACCTCCCATTCCTATCCCCATCCCCCCCCCCCACTCCCTCCCCTACTGCGACACCAGCACTTGTTTGTACAGGCTAGTCCATCGATCTAAACAACGTTGCTGTCTAGTCGGATGTGTGTGTGTGTGTGTGTGTGTGTGTGTGTGTGTGTGTGTGTGTGTGTTGTGTGTGTGTGTGTGTGTGTGTGTGTGTGTGTGGTGTGTGTGTGTGAGAGAGTGAGAGGGTGTGAGTGTGTGAGAGAGAGAGAGAGAGAGAGAGAAAGAGAGTTTTAATGCGTCATCCACTGATTTTCTCCCATTCTAGTTGTGTCCCCATTCTCCTATCTGCATTCTGGTGAAAAAAAAAATCTTCACACGACGTTTTCTGCTGAAGAATTTGTGATCACGATGCTAGCAGCAAGTGTTGTTGTTGTAAAAATCTGGCGATTGAGCGGTCAAACTGTACACAAGCGCAGGTGCGCGCGCACGCACGCATGCACACACACACACACACACACACACACACACACAACACACACACACACACACACACCACACACACACACACACACACACACACGCACGCACGCACACGCGCTCGCACACACACACACACGCTCGCGCACGCACACACACACACACACACATACACACACACACACACACACACAGAGTCCAGAAACATGGACGACAGCTGTATGGCTTTCATGTAGTGTGTGATACTGTATGGCTTTCATGTACTGTGATACTGTATGTACTGTGTGATACTGTAGGGCCTTTCATGTACTGTCCGATACTGTATGGCCTTTCATGTACTGTCTGATACTGTATGGCCTTTCATGTACTGTGTGATACTGTATGGCCTTTCATGTACTGTGTGATACTGTATGGCCTTTCATGTGCTGTCGGATACTGTACGGGCTTTAATGTACTGTGATACTGTATGGCCTTTCATGTACTGTCTGATACTGTATGGCCTTTCATGTGCTGTCGGATACTGTATGGCCTTTAATGTACTGTGATACTGTATGGCCTTCATGTACTGTGACACTGTATGGCCTTTCATATACTGTGATACTGTATGGCCTTTCATGTACTGTCTGATACTGTATGGCCTTTCATGTACTGTGTGATACTGTATGGCCTTTTCATGTGCTGTCTGATACTGTATGGACTTTCATGTACTGTCTGATACTGTATGGACTTTCATGTAATGTCTGATACTGTACGGCCTTTCATGTACTGTGTGATACTGTACGGCCTTTCATGTACTGTGTGATACTGTAATGGACTTTCATGTACTGTGTGATACTGCACGGCCTTTCGTGTACTGTGTGATACTGTACGGCCTTTCATGTACTGTGTGATACTGTACGGCCTTTCATGTACTGTGTGATACTGTACGGCCTTTCATGTGCTGTCTGATGCTGTATGGACTTTCATGTACTGTGTGATACTGTACGGCCTTTCATGTGCTGTCTGATACTGTACGGCCTTTCATGTACTGTGTGATACTGTACGGCCTTTCATGTACTGTGATACTGTATGGACTTTCATGTAATGTCTGATGCTGTATGGCCTTTCATGTACTGTGTGATACTGTACGGCTTTCATGTACTGTGTGATACTGTACGGCCTTTCATGTACTGTGTGATACTGTATGGCCTTTCATGTACTGTCTGATACTGTATGGAATTTCATGTACTGTGTGATACTGTACGGCCTTTCATGTACTGTCTGATACTGCATTGCTTATACTAATTTCTTAATTGTTTTCTAATCTGGTGGGGGAAGGAGAGGGTTGTGGTGAGCGGAAGGGC
>JADBJO010001712.1:12500-15000 GCA_016801955.1 Conus betulinus | reverse complement strand
GACAGAGCAGACAGACAGAGGTAGAAACAGACAGAGCTGGTAGACAGACAGAGCAGACAGACAGACAGGTATTCAGGGAAGTCATGATTGGATCAGTCTCGGTGGGGGTGGAGGGGGGGGAAGAGGGGGGGGGAGAGAGAAATCCTGCAAAACAAACAAACAAACAACAACAAAAAATACCTGGCCCAAAAATGTGGTTGCCTAACAAAGCTGACCTACGCTGACCCGTCGCCGCGCATTCTCCCCCTTCTTCTTCCCACTCCTTCCCTTTTCCCCTCTGCCTGCTCAGCTCCCGCCCCCCCCCCCCCCCCCCCCCCCCCACTGTCGCTCATCCCCCCCCTCACCCCCTCCTTCTGTCTCTCACCATCCCATCCCATCCATCTCATCCCATTCCTTCATCTCTGTCTCGTTCTCGATCTTTGCAGGCCAGGCGGTGTCACACCAAGTGTAATACCCCCTCGAGGAAAACGGTCGCTTCGACCTAACTTCGCTGCACTCGTCCCACTGCCGCTCACTTGGTACATAGAAGAGTTCGGAACTGATTTCTATGTGCGGTTTGCGTGCAGGCCACTCCTGTTACACCCATTCTTATCTTTTAAAAGATGAAGAACCTCTGTGGTACATTCCATGTCATGCAAGCCTATAGCTCATAGAGAAAAACATGTTCTTTCAGAGTGCTGGGACTTGCATGATGTGAGACATGAACACTTTACAGCAGACTCCATGAAAACCCTTGCTCAGAGATGGTCCCACCTGATGTGATCTTTGAATTTCTGAAAGAAGTTAACATTTTTTTTTTATCTGATCCAAGATTTTACAGAAGAAAGATTTTCAAACAAAATTTTCCGGTGAGTTTTTAGAAGGTGTATTTGAAAGGGTTCTGTGAACGAGTTTTTTTTCTTCTTCTTTCTTTTGATATGACTTGTGAGTTGACTTCAACGCGGTGACAGCCCTAATATGACCCCTTTGCGGTCGGCTGGGCTATAAGCAACATTGCCCTTACCTTCACTCAAACTGATTTATATCTAATCACTAATTCCAACAAAGGGGAGCAACAAGTTAAATCACTTCCTGTGAGAGAGTGTGAGAACACCGCTGCAGCGATCAGAACACGTTACCTCTAAAGGTGCATGAAAAAATGACTGTTCTTGTAGGTCAAATATCCCAGAAGCACATAAGTCCCAAACCACGCATTATTTTCTTTTAAGAATGTTAAGAACGACAAAGCGGCGCACCAAGCCAAGGCTTCCTGTCATGAACGTTGAAGAGAATGAGAATCGATCATTTCATGTACCAGTCACTAGACGGTATACCCTTCAAGGCGCATTAAAAAGATTACTATGTTTTCTAAACTAAATGTTTAAAAAAAACTACCTTAGTCTCAAGACATATGCATTTTTTTTTCCCACCGATACTTGTCGTTTTACAAAACAAAACTACGTTTACGGAAGGAAATTGAAAATATGTTAAGTCTTGCTTAATGGTTGATTCTTTTCTTTGTATCTTCCAGCCGGTTCTTGTCGTCATCGCCGTTTTCTTCTTCTTCTTCTTCTTTCCTTAAAGCTGGTTCGCTCAAAAATGAGTAGGTCACCAACACGCATGTTAGAAAAAAAAAAAAAAAATAAAGGGTATTGTCGTGGTATAATTTGGTTGTCCCTATCATATCTGTTTGTATATGCTTTTCGGTTCATATTTAAATCACATTTACACCTGTTTTGATTTATTCACTTCTGGTGTTCTATTATATAGCGTAGTATTCTTTATATTTGTGTTCTATTATTGTATGTATTTCTAGTATTTTAAAAAAAAAAAAAAAAAAACGTGTGTGTGTGATTTTATTGTATGGTTTTGTCCTCTTCTTTTGCTCTTCCTTCTATTTAATATAGTATATGGTGTTAGATTTTCTTTGTCGTATTAGCCTTGTCCACGTAAAATGCTACTGTTATACGCCAGAACAACTATTTTAAGGCATTTAAAGGCTTGCAAAAGGGTAAGATTTTAAAGGCATCAAAAAGGTGGTGGTGGCATTAATCATTACAAAATATTTCTTTACTGTCTCGAACCCATATTTCTCTTTTTCGTATGAAAAAAATGTAGGCGATTTTCGCTCAGAAAGAAGTTGTTTCAAAGGAAATGTTCCTTGTTTTTGTTCTAATTTTTTTTTGTTTTTCATGTCTATCTCTGTAACAGTAAAAGTGTCGGAGTATATAACTCGCTGATTTCCGTAAACTTTCTTTTGTTTGGTATGTTATAAAACCACAGTTCAGCTGCGACAAAACTGACTAATGTTGAGCTTTCTAAATCCTCGCTGTTTGTCGATCGCTTCCAAGCAAATTAACTCCCCTGCCAGCATCAGTCCAACAAACGCTGCATTCAGTTTGACTTTCTTTCAAAATGGGCGCTCAACACCTGCCACAGGATTTTTTTTTTTTTTTATCATATGATTATTTCAACATGAAAACTATCCTAACTGTCGGCAGTTCCACTTTAGCTGCTCTTA
>JADBJO010001712.1:0-7500 GCA_016801955.1 Conus betulinus | reverse complement strand
CAGAGAGTGGCAAGTGGAAATTTACCACGGAAAAATTCTGTTGAAAAAAATCAGTTCGACTCGTCAACGAACACATAATCATATCGGCATGCTCAGCTACACACACACACACACTCGCGTTGAAGTTTCATTCGAGTGTGTGTGTGTGTGTGTGTGTGTGTGTGTCTGTGCGCGCGCGCGCACGTGCGCGTTTTTTTACGAATTTATTTGTCTGTCTGTCATCAAGATTATGCTGAAACTACCATACCAATTTTTACGAAATTTGATGCAGATATACAATGTGGCCTAAGGACGAAGCCAGTGCATTATGGCACCGATTTGTGGTGCGGATCCGGATCGCAGGGTGGATCTAACATCCTAGCGACCTCGGCGGAAGTCTGTACTTTCCTGATTCAGCGTTTAGTTAGGCTACCTCTGTAAATGAGATAACTTTTTTGGCTTGCGCCTGTCGGTTTTGTTTTTCTGTGTGCAGGATTATGCGAAAAACTTTTAAAAACGATTTTGACTGAGGTCGGATGAAAGATGAAAAATGATATTGGGACGAACGCACTAGAACGGCGGATCCAGGATAATTGAGGAAGATTTTTAAGTCCAGTAGGATGAGTACACATGAACGTTTACTTCCCCTAGCAGATAAAAAGGTCCAGGTTTGGTTCATATTTTTTTTTTTTCTTAATTAGTATTATTGCAAGCATTCCACGGGACATAAAACATTGTGAATTTGATAATGTGAATTGCTGATTGTCCACTTAGTTACATATTGTCATGGAGTATGATAGAGTTTGATTGATGCAAACGCTGATATTTCGTGTTACGTATGTTCTATGAGAAAGAAAGAAAAAAAAAAATCATGAAACGGACGAAAGCGGAGTTTTTCGGCTACCATCCGGTAGCCTTCGTCAGCACTGTTTGACTGACGGGGTGAACTGAGTTCATGCGCACGTCCGCGAGTCGAGCTCGCCTCATGCGACCGAACGAGGGAGTCGTAGGCCGATGGCAGGAGGTGTCACCCCTGGTCCCGGTTGAGGGGGGTATATATCATTTATATTATATATAATGCTGAACAATTAAGTAGTGGGGGAAAACAAGTGCAGGTTAACAATTCTTCCATCATTATAGTAATGATTTGGCAAAGATTAGAAATTGAGAGGGGGAAAAAAAAAAAATTGAAGATGAAATAAAATGGGAAAATGTATATCGTAAATATGAAAACCCCTTCACTAGCTGCATGAAGAAACTATCGCAATCCCTCTCGAAGACAGATTTATATGTGTCGCCTGCTCCGAGGCCTTTTCGTCCGCTGGATCGGACTCATCAGGGAGACACGGCTGATTGTGTCTGTGCTCTTGGCGTCAGATAGAGACACACCACAGTCCATAATTCTGTGGTGTTCCGACCGCCAAGGGTTCGAAAAAGAATGCAACAGCACCCCCAAAGCAGCCAGTGAAAGGTAATAGAATTAAACAAAAACGAAAGTTTGGAGAGGAAAAAAGTTGTTGAAAACTAAAAACATTTCGCAAACAGTATAAAATGTAAGGGACAATCAATATATATATATATATATATATAGAGAGAGAGAGAGAGAGAGAGAGAGAGAGAGAGAGAGAGAGAGAGACGCACGTATAAACTATTTAAATCAAAGAGGCTAAGAAAAGAGCCTCTTTCTCAGAGGGCGGATCAAAATTTGTTCGACTTGCCCGAAGGCCTTCGCTCTTTGGAGTTCTCATTTAGTTCGGTATCGCTTGGACTTTTTCCCCCATTTATTGAGGAGGTTTTTTGTTTGTTTGCTTCATCTGTTTGCTTTATTTTGTGTTTGTTTTGTTATTGTTTTTTTGCTTTTTTTTTAATGATGTGGGGAGGAGGAAACGAGGTCGGAAACGGGTGTATGGTGGGTGGGGTAGGGAGAGGGGAACCGGGGGTGGGGTGGGTGGGGGGTGGGGGGGGTTGAGGGGGGCTGGGGGGTACCGGGAGAACTGGGGCATTTAAAACTCCCCCTTTTTTTTTTTGCATTTGTCATTTCAATACCTTATGCATGTATCTCTGTACATGTATATATGTATGTGTGTCCTAGCGATAATAAAAAAAGAATATGGGACAAGTTTTTCGACAACAACAATAAAACAAACAAACACAAAACACGTCTGTCGTAGCACTTTTACGCTCGCACTCTTTCTATGTGAATTGAATAATGTACTCAGGGTGTCTGCAGGTGCACATTTTTTTGCCAATTTTATTTTCCTTTTCTTCATTACGTAAATGAAAAGAAAACTTTTCCGACGCTAAGTGTCTGTTGAAAAAGATGCTTTTTCTTTCTTTCTTTTTCTGTCTGTACTTCTTTTTTTTTCTGCCTGTCTTTTCTCGTTCTTACACATGGCCTTGAAGAGCAAACATGACGCTCTCTAAAACCTCCTGCTGACAATGATGCTGAGACGCGGTGGCAACGTGTGTGAGTGCCCTCCTCCTCCTCCTCCTCCTCCTCCTCCTCCACCACCACCATCTCCTCCCTCTAGAGGGCACCACCATGTCCGTCCATCCTGCTACAGTCGGAGTGGGTGGAGTCATGCGTATTCTGGATCAGAGCAGGCGTCACTGAACACCACCGAAAGGACTCGGCAACGGTGCAACAGACGTGTCCCCCTTTCCTCTGAGGCGAATTTCGTTGCCGCCAGAATCTGCGAGCAACAAAGTTAGCTTGCGCTCGTAACGAGGAAAGCGAGAGAGACGACAGGAAGCAAACCCATAGGTCCGAGTCCACGGTTACAGAATAGACCCGAAACTATATTCTCCATTACGCACAAAGCTGCGCGCCGGCACTTGTCGTCAGAAGATCAGCCCTCACCAAAAACCTGTTCATCACTCAGTCCAGCCCTTGACCCATACCCACGCCTGACTCTGAGGCACATACCATGTCCGTGTCTTTTCTATGCAAACATGATCCACATGACCCTTCATTTTCCTGCCGTCTGAAAGACTTTTCACTCCCAAATCCTTGTGCCCTACCAGTGGCGTAAAAACACCAAGGAGTCCAAAAGTCATGCCTCATTCTGGTTTCTATTTTATTATTGACATTTGGCATTGAACTAATCCATGTGAAAAAAGATTATCTTCTCCAGGAATTTTGGGGACTCGCAGACCCCAAATTCCTGGAGAAATAATCTTTTTCACATTAATCTTTTGTTTCCACAGAGCCAGGGCCATTTTCGTCTGTTCAAATTGCGTGGTTACTTTTTGACCTTTGCCATGACCCCGAACTCTGACCAAAGAAAGGGGGTGCCAGACTAATTCAAATTGAAACTAAGACTTCTTCTTCCAGATCTTTTGGTTGTGGGAGAGCAGTCGTTTCATTCACCAATCACAGGTCCTCAGTACTTTTCGTGCACCAATCCGAAGATGTGACGATGTGAAGGGTGTTTTCTCCCGCATGCCAGAAAGGCCCCCCCCCCCCCCCCCCCCCCCCCCCCCCCCCCCGATACATCACCGATCTCTCGCCTGTTCCTATCCCCGCTAGCCGCTAAAGTGTGCTATGAAACTTTGACATTGTCATACTTGCCAGAGCTCCCAACGTCTACGTCCGTATGAAACGCATATCTGGTGAACTGGCTTCTAGTGGTGACCTGATAGCGACTGCTCTCCTCGGTGAACTGCAGGGGGCAGGGAAGCGAAAGGTCCAACCTTGGTTGTCGCCGTTGTGCACAAGTGTGACCGATGTCACGTGCTAGTAATACTACCTATAGCCCCAAAAACGGCCTTGTTGAGCGTACGGTGTACGCTTTGAAACACTTGGTTTATGTCACTTTTATTCAAGAAACAAATATACAGAATACATTCACAGTCTCCGGGACATAATGCACACAAACCCCTAGGCTTTACGCCTGCTCAAATATACATTGACATTGGCGGTTACAATGCGTTTTACGGCACGCTCCATAGAGTTGGGATTGAACATTTCGGGTGTAGTTTTGCTTACGCTGTGAACTTCTATCTTCAGGCGATTAGAACTCTAATTGGAAATGAAATGAGGCAGGGAACAGCAAACATAAACGGCTGGACGCCAGTCTTGAATAAAAGTTACCTCTGTGTTTAGTTTCCTTATGGGAGCAAGAACTACCCAACTTGTTTACTGTTTATGTTAGAAACTCTAGTAAACATTCTTCATCAATATGTCCAGACAAGATACTGTTCTCCTCGGTTTTCCCAAACCAGCACTTCCACAAACTGAGTTTTGACTTGGTCCACTAGTTGAGCAAACTGAGTTTAGACTCATTAACCTTCTATTCATCTAGACAGCTTCTTGAAGTACTTTTTTTCTTAAAAAAAAAAAAAAAAGTACAGTTTTTTGTTTGTTTTCTCATGGGGGGGTTTGGGGGGGGGTCGGGTGGTGTGGAGGGTGGGGGGGGGGGGGTGGGGGGATGGGGGTTGGCGGGGAAAAAAAAAAACCACAAAGCAAAACAAAAAACAAATCGAAATCGAGGGGGGCATTCTTTGAAATGATCTCTCCAGCTTGCAAGAAAATTGTTCAAATTACCTCCCTTCAGTATCCCCCTCTCCCCCCCCCCCCCCCCCCCCCCCCCCCCACTTGTGGATCCAAGGAAGTGTGAGATCCATGTGGGCTGGAAAAGTTGGTGGTGTAGGCGTATGCTTGTAAAGACAGTCCAAGCTCAGCAGGCGCTACGGTACTTTCAAAGCGAGATGTGCTGAGGGATGTATTGACGACCATAGTACTTCTTTCTGTGAAGTCTTGCATGTGACACCGGGAAGTGCGCATACGGTGTTCTGCCGTAGTGCAACTGGTGAAACACGAAAAAGGAAATAGCGCCCCCCCCCCCCCCCCCCCCCCCTGTCAAAAAAATAAATGAATAAATAAAAATAAAAATAATGATAATAATAAAAGAATAAAAAAAATAAGAAATAAAAACAAACATATACATAAATGAAAATAAATTTTAAAAAAAAACCCACAATAAATGATCAAACAAAAAAATATTAAGTAAAAACAAAACTAACTAAAATACGTAAAATGAGATACTAAACCATACCACTACCAAAATAAATAAATGAATAAACAAATAAATAAAGAAAGAAGAGAAGAAGAGAACAAGAACGACTTTTTGGCCATAGATCGAGGATAGAGAAGCTAAACCACCTCGACTGACGTGAGAGGAGAGCAGAGAGAGAAGAGGAAGAGAGCTAGGCTAACGACTCCTGACAATACGAAAGAAGAGAGGGACAGAGAGAGGGAGAATAGAGATACAGAGAGAGAGTGTGGATTGTGAGAGATAGAGAGCGAGAGAGAGCGAGAGATAGAGGAGGCTAACTACCGCTGACAGAGAGAAATATAGTTGGTCCAGAGAGGGAGAAGAGAGACATACTAGCGGGAGTGTTATGGGCGAGAGAGATAGAGAGTAAGAGAGCGAGCGAGTAAGGAGAGAGGAGGATATAGGATTTTGTTGAGGGGGGGGTGTGCTGGTTGTGGGCTTTGGGTTAGATGGTGACGCCCCGAAACTGACCGACATATAACTTCTCGACAAGTTTACGAACTGAACTCATCCTAGGTCTTTTTCTTTATTGCTGCCTGCTCTGACTGCGTTCAGGAGAAAGTGTGAGAGTTTCAGATATTCGGGTGGATGGGGGGGGGGAGGAAGAGAGTTAGGGTGAATGAGTGTGTGTGTGTGTGGTGTGTGTGTGTGGGTGTGTGTGTGTTTGTGTGTGATATTCAGTGATGGGAGATTTGGATACGGAGATATACAAGACACATTACGTAGAAGAAATGAGGCTTGCTGAGAATAGAGCGAGAGAGGGGGAGAGAGAAGAGAGAGAGAGTGCACAATCCGACTCTCTCTCTCTCTCTCTCTCTCTCTCTCTCTCTCTCTCTCTTCTTGAGATCGGGGCCGGCCTTTCGCTTGACCTGTGATGTGTGAGGTCAGCCGGCTGCTTTGCTATGCTGACCATTCGGCTGCCCTCCAGCGAACACATACTGACTGCGGCTGTCAGCTGCGAGAGAGAGAGAGAGAGAGAGAGAGAGGGGTGGGGGAGGGAAGAGGAGGAGACAGCGAGAGAGAGAGAGAGAGCGCGAGAGAGAGAGAGAGAGAGAGATTGTGGTGGTGTGTTGTTGTGTGTGTGTTGTGTGTGGTGTGTGTGTGTGGTGTGTGATCATATAAATCATATACATGATTAATCAGAGAAGGAGAGAGAGAGAGAGAGAAGAGAGAGAGAGAGAGAGACAGACAGACAGACAGACAGACAGACCAGACAGATAAAGGGGAAGGTTGGACAGAGACCAATATACGATGGGAGACATGCCGTGAGATCAGGAGGATGACGCAAAAAAAAGAACATGAAGAAGAATTAAAGAAAAACGAAAGAAAAGAAGAAAGAAAAAAAAACGAAAGAAAAACTAAAAAGGTGACGATAACGATGATGATGATGATGATGATGATGATGATGACGAATGATGACGATGATGATATGCCACGACGACTAACATTTATTAATGTACGCATGTTTCTATTATTCGCCACTTCTGTCTTAAATTCAATCTATGTCTTCTGCTTGTTCTCCCACCCCCCCACCCCCTCTCTCTCTCTCTCTCTCTCCTCTCTCTCTCTCTCTCTCTCTCTCTCTCTCCTCTCTCCTCTCTTCTTGTTGACTTACATTACAATTATTACCCACAAAAGAATCTACAAATCCAAGCACGTTAACATTGATTTTGCGGCTAGCAATGGGAATAAAAAAAATTCCGATTTAGGGTAGTTATGTCCAACGGCTAAAATAAAGAAATCTAATTACAAAAAGAAAAAAAAGTATTCCATTGACATATTGTATATGTAGTTATGTTTTATGATGTTTTTGAAGATTTATAGAATAGTTATATGTTTTGAGTACTTTGTTCTTTAGTCTGTTTTTATGTGTTTATTATTATTATTATTTTTTTTTTTTGCCCATACACTAATTTACGTCTCATCCTCTTAAAAAAATCAAACTTCTCTCTCTCTCTCTCCGTCTCTCTCTCTCTCTCTCTCTGTGTTTTTCTTCTCTTGTGTTTTTTTCCTTTTCTCTTTCTGCTCTCTTTCTCTTTCTCGCACCCTCTCTTCTCTCCTCTCTCTCCCTCTCTGTCTCTTCTCTCTCTGTCTCCTCTCTCTCTGGTGCGTCTCTCTCTCTTTCCTATCTCTCTCCTCTGTCTCTGGTCTCTCTCTGTCTCTCCCTGTCTCTCTCTCTGTCCGTCTCTCTCTGTCTCTCTGTCTCTCTGTCTCGGTCTGTCTCTCTCTCTCTCTCTCTCTCTCTCTCTCTCTCTCTCTCTCTCCTCTCTCTCTCTTGTGTGGCCTTCTCGCTTGACCTAATCAACTGGGTCAGCTCACCCTCGTCTGGCCAAATGATGGTCCGCGTGCATGAAAAGTCTTCGTCAGCGAAAAGGTGGATGTACGAATGAAAACGAACGAATGAGCAAGTAAACGATTTAGCAAAACGAGAGAGAAGCAGATCGACAGGGACAGATGTAGAGAG
>JADBJO010001711.1:384492-386801 GCA_016801955.1 Conus betulinus | reverse complement strand
AAATCATGGACATGCAATCCATACGACCATTTAATCCATAGCCACCATTCCCTAGACACTGAATCCATAGACAAACTGAATCCATAGGCTCCTCAATCCATAGACCACTGAATCTATAGGCACTCAATCCATAGACACTCAATCCATAGACACCGCCTTCCATAGACACTGAAATCCATAACACACTGACTCCATAGACACTTAATCCATAGCCACTCAATCCATAGACACTCAATCCATAGACACTCAATCCATAGACATTTAATCCATATCAATCCATATACAATTAATCCATAGACACTCAATCCATAGGCACTCAATCCATAGACAATCAAATCATAGACACGCAATTCATAGACAATCAATCCACAGACACTCAATCCACAGACCATAAATCTATAGACAACGACCCGTAGACAATCAATCCATAGACATTTATTCCACAATCAATCCATAGACATTCAATTCATAGACAATCAATCTATGGACAATCAACCCTAGACGATCAATCCACAGACAATCAAATGTAGATACATGCAAACCTGGTGAAGTGGGAATAAACAGACGATCCTTCATGCCCCCTCTGCCATGAAAAAACAAACAGTGAAGCATGTCTGAATAGGAATTTTTTTTTTTTTTTTTTTTTTTTTTTTTTTTTGCTGATTTCTCTGTAGCCGCCGACGGTTTGGATCAGCACCACTGTCTGCGCCCAGCCTTCTCTTCGTCAGTCAACGAGCTCTTGTTTCTTGCTATGTCCATCCAGAGCTGATTTCTTCGATGTGATGAGAAGACTGAGAAGACTGTGTTCAGATGCCGTTCCTTTTGCTTCTTCAGGTAAAGTATCCATGTACTCTTTTTTCCTCTGTTGACTTTTAGAGGCCATGTTTACAGATTATGTGGATGTGTGTTCGCTTTGAAGCAGACTGGCTGGGAGACATAGAACCTTCTGCTGTTGCCACAAGACGGCGGCGAGAGAGTCTGAACCTTCTGCTGTTGCCACAAGATGGCGACGAGAGAGTCTGAACCTTATGCTATTGCCACAAGATGGCGGCGAGAGAGAGTCGAACCATCTGCTGTTGCCACAAGATGGCGGCAAGAGAGTCTGAACCATCTGCTGTTGCTACAAGATGGCGGCGAGAGAGTCTGAACCTTCTGCTATTGCCACAAGATGGTGGCGAGAGAGTCTGAACCATCTGCTGTTGGCACAAAATGGCGGCGAGAGAGTTGAATCATCTGCTGTTGCCACAAGATGGCGGCAAGAGAGTCTGAACCATCTGCTGTTGCCACAAGATGGCGGGCAAGAGAGTCTGAGCCATCTGCTGTTGCCACAAGATGGCGGCGGGGAGAGTCTGAACCTTCTGCTATTGCCACAAAATGGTGGCAAAGAGAGTCTGAACCATCTGCTTTTGGCACAAAATGGCGGCGAGAGAGTCTGAACCATCTGCTGTTGCCACAAGATGGCGGCGAGAGAGTCTGAACCTTCTGCTATTGCCACAAAATGGCGGCGAGAGCGTCTGAACCATCTGCTATTGCCACAAGATGGCGGCGCGCGTCGTGTGTGTGCATCCGACGTCCGCTCACCTTGTCTCCGGCCATAGAACGGGTTGTGTCTGACAGAGAGAAGATTATCTGCCGCATTCTCTGCTGCAGAGGTCCTGTGCTGACTGTGGACAATGTCAGGGAAAGATGGTTTCACTGCCACAACACAGCAAACCTACACCTGCATTTACAGCAATAAATGTCACCATCTCTGCTGTCACAGCAATGAATGGCAAACCCACGTCTGCTGTTACAGCAATGAATGGCAAACCCACACCCACTGTTACAGCCTTACAACAATAAATGGTAAACCCATTTCTGCTGTTACAGCAATAAAATGGCAAACCCACGTCTGCTGTTATAGCAATGAATGGCAAACCGACGTCTTCTGTTACAGCAGTGAATGGCAAACCCACGTCTGCTGCTACAGCAATGAATGGCAAACCCACGTCTGCTGTTACAGCAATGAATGACAAAACCACGTCTGCTGTTACAGCAGTGAATGGCAAACCCACGTCTGCTGTAACCGCAGTGAATGGCAAACTCATATCCACTGTTACAGTATTGAACTGCAAACCACACCCACCATTACCTCAGTAAATGGCAAACCCACATCCACTGTTACAGTAATAAATGGCAAACCCCACACCCACTGTTAAAGCCACAAATGATAAACCCACACCCACTGTTACAGCAGTGTATGGCAAACCTACACCCACTGTTACACAGTGAAAGGCAAACCATACCCACTGTTACAGCAGTGAATGGCA
>JADBJO010001711.1:361992-379492 GCA_016801955.1 Conus betulinus | reverse complement strand
AATTTTCCTCTCTGCCTCCATATCCTGATCCCCGGACTCCTTGACAGCACTGATATTCTGCTTCCCCAGGGTATGTGCTGCACTGACCCAGACATTCTGACGAATCATCGTGACCAAAATGCGAAGGTGATAACATACTGCTGACTGTCGTGGTATTGTCTATTGTTACCCTAATACCCTATATCTGTTGTTATTTATTTCAGATTTCCCTGAAAACATCACGAGGCAAAGAAGACAGTTTTAATCATGATTATTCAATGGAAAACTATATTTTCTTGTGGTAACCATTTTCTGCCCGAGGGCAACATCTTGGCATGCACACCCCCGGCTGGGCCAGCAGCGTCAGTGCTTACATTTGGCAAAAGCCATTCTCTGCACCAGTCACATTGGAAATCAATCATTTCAGCTCCTTCTGCATTTCCTCTGACAGTTGCAAGAGTCGATCTAAATCACCTTTGTTCTTTTTTTCAAGCTTATTATCTCGAGCTATTTACAATGCAGTAGTCCCCATCTGTCAGATGCAGAACTAGTAACAATTCGTTTTCCAGGAAACCTGATGGATCTAGTGGCTGTGGTCACCGAGTAGTTTTTCACAATTAGATTGTCTACTGTGAACCCTAGTAATACTGAGCGCGGTTTTAATGATGCCAGAGTCTATGATAGCCCCAGGATATTATATTTTCACCCAAGCGTTACTGGAATCAGTGGTATCCTTTTAAACTTGAAGGCGGTTATTCTGTATGCAGCCAATCAACAAGGAGTTATCTCAAAAACCTGTAGGTACATGACGCTTCAATCTGAAGGAAGCGTGGACAGGTGTTAACAGTTTTGATGGGAGAAGAGAAGTCTGTTCTGTGTTATGGAAAACTAAAATGTCCAACAATCTTCAAGCATCCGTCAACAAGAGCCTCTAGTCTATACTCAACAGCAGAAGGCCAAACGTACTTTTTAATTTAAAAAAAAACCTAATGGAGGAGAGAACCAAACAAACTTCTACAGACATAGAGTTGTGTAAAAGAAAAAGGAAAAGGAACAGGGGCAGGGTTGGCCATACATTTCGATAGGCTCCACTCAACATCACAAGGCAGCCACTTCAATGGGGTCCACAGGATAAAAAGAAGGTGGAACTGATCCTGAAAGGAATGCAGTTCAGTAACCTAGGCCCAGCTGAAAAGGTCAGCTCTGAAGCGGTTCTTCCTGGAAGGTGTGCTGAAGGCCTAAGATCCCCAGGGCATTGAGAGAAGAAGCCAAGGTAAAAAGAAAAAAAAAAAAAAAAAAAAAAAAAAAAAAAAACAGGCAGTAAAGACTTGACAGTAAATGACTCTGGACTCCGGGCCCAAGACAAAGGTTTTCTTTACATCCTCTGCAATCACATATCTATCTTTCTATCTCTGTCTATCTACCTATATGTATATCTATCTATCTATCTATCTATCTATCTGTTTGTTTGTCTGGCTGGCTGGCTGGCTGGCTGGCTGGCTGGCTGTCCAGCTATCTACCTATCTGTCTGTCTGTCTATCTGTCTGTCTATTTTCTTTCTATCTATCAGTCTGTCTGTCTACTTATCCATTTATCTGTTCATTCACTTATTATTCACTTATTCATTTAGTCCGACATTTATTCATCTCTTTATGCTTAAACGATGATTAGTTCGCTAACTATTTCTACTGGCTGATTCAATCTCCAGTTAATGTCCTCAACTCGCGGCACAGTCGGTCCTCCACTCAGATACGTTTCATGAAGTCTAACTGTCCTAACTGAGCATTATTAAAAGAAAGTAGGCAACCTGTTCGTATTTAATTTTTAGCTCAATACTGAAGCAGTTCAGCGGACTGCTTTAGTTGTGTTTAGCCACAGTCACCACATGTCGCCACAGCCATTCTCAAAATCACTGTCGATGGGAGATCTCACCATGTACATTGCTGGTTCAACTTGAGAACTGGCCACTACTGGTATCTTTGTCATTGATGGGGCAACCTTGAACAAAGACATGACTTTAAGTTCTGTAGAATGACCCGATAATATAACAGTTTCTGTAATAATCGAGGGTTGACTTCCAGAACCCAGTATCCCATATACATGTATAGAAGCGAGATACTGGGTTCTGGCAGTCACCTCTCGGTGTGAAAGCTGCTCTGAACTTGATAACCATACCAGATACCATTGTCATGGTCAATCTTGAACAAAGACATGACATTAAGTTGTGTAGAGTGACCCGAACATATAAGAAGATAATTTGCATGAAAGCTGCTCTGAACTTGCCAGCTATTACTGATATCATTCTCATTAATGGGGCAACTTTGAACAAAGGCATGACTTTAAGTTGTGTACAATGACCCGAAGAAATGAACTATTCTGTATGAGAGCTGTTCTGAATTTGCTAACCATCACTGATATCTTTGTCATTGATGGGCAACTTAGAAGAAAGACGTGATCAAGTTCTATAAAATGACCCGAAAATGTAAAATATTCTGTATGAAAGTTGCTCGGAACTTCCTAGCCATTACTGATATTGATGGGGCAACCTTGAACGAAGACACGACTGAAAATTGCGTAGAATGACCCGAAAATATAAAACAATCTGTATGAAAAGCTGCTCTGAACTTGCTGCCAGTCAGACAGTACAGGTAAAAATTGATGGCGCTGTTAGTGTACAACAGAACATGGCTGGCAGCATCCAGCACCTGGTAGCGGCCTAGCTGAATGGGGTCAGACCTGTTCACGAACGGAGACATGATCACATATACCTGCACTGGCGTGGTGAGGAGGAAGAAACAGAAATTTGTCACAACCAGTGTGACAGTCAATGACGTCACTTTCTGTTGTCTGGAATCCTGGGCGTCTTGTTGTACTGAAGTGAATTTACCTGTTCTGAGAGATCGGAAAAGAAACCAGAGAAGAACGGAGTTGCTGACTCCTAACAATACGAAGGGCAGGGAACAACTTTCAATTAAACCTATCCACGGCCAGACGGTGACAAAAAACCATTTGTACGTTCGTGACACGGCACCACTGCAGCATATTTTTTAACATGATTTCTTGTCAAATCCATAGAAAACGTGACAGTGAATCAGAGTGATAACAACAGTCATCACACCAGCGGTAACACTCGACATTCCCTTCGTCCACACTGTATTGACACGAAGTGGCCATACGACAGAAGCTGCTCTCAGCATGGTGAGTGCCACCAGCATCCATGGGGATAAAGTCTTCGTCGTGTAATACACCCACTTTTGGACTTTACACTGCCAGGAACCGAGTTCGCGAAACAGTGGCACATTGAATTGCACAAAGAGGAAACTGTTGAAGGGCTGTATCAGCAAAAATGAGTAGGTCAGAGCAGGCCAGAACTTGAAAGAAAACGCTGGAAGTGGATGCCGGAAGATGAAGCATGATCAGAATAATCATAAGATTTCCGAATATTCCGAACAAGCACACAGTCGGCTGCCCTATGTCCCACGTCAGGGTGGCGATTTTTCCATAGCGTCTGTACAGAGCGTACCACAGTTCTCTGTTCAGACGGGTTGAGTTATTCATTATCCTACTCACCGTGACTACTAAAACATATAGGCAGCAGGAGTTGTCTCCATTGTCGTGTCAGAGTCTCTATCGTATCTTAACTGATGGATGAGACTGCTTTGCTATCATCACATTTGCAGAGGATTAATGACATACACGCCTTTGCATTGATGGTAGATTTGTCAACACACTGAAACTCAGAAATATGAACACATCTGTTACAGCCATTTTAGCCACGAATTTCAAGACGTGCTCGATGTTGATGATCTCAGCCTGACGTGAGTAATTTCTGAATCGTCTTTAAAGCTATAAGTAAAACTTAAATGCAGAGTGCCAAAGAATGAGAGAGAGAGAGAGAGAGAGAGAGAGAGAGAGAGAGAGAGAGAGAGACAGACAGACAGACAGACAGACAGACAGACAGACAGACAGAGACTGAGACACATAGAGCGAGACAGACAGACAGTCAGGCATACAGACAGACAAAGACACAACAGACAGTTGGTGAGAGAGAGAGAGAGAGGGGGGGGGAGGGAGAGGAGAGAGAGAGAGAGAATCAGACATACAGACAGGAAGGCCGACAGGCAGACAGGCAGATAGACAGATAAACAAAGAGTATTTCAATTGTTTGGTTTCGTGACCTGTCGTGTGTTACATTGTTGTAGACTGCATAGGTATGTGATGTGTTGTTTTGTGTTGTGTTTACGTTGTCAAGCATTATGTCATGGTGTCTTGTATAATGCTGTGTTGAGCTGTGTTGTGTAACACTTAGTTCAGTTATGTTGCGTAATGTTGCGTTGTGTTGTGTTGTGCTATATATGGTTGTGCGTTATGGCGACACGTCGTTCTGTGTACTTTTGGTTGAACTGCATTCGAGTTGCGTCGTGCTGTTGTGTATGGCTATTGTGGTCAGAATGCGTAGAAGGGGTGGGTGGGGTGGGGTGAGGTGGGGAGGTGGAGGGGCAGGGGAACAGACGGTGCCTGCAGGCGTGTGGTATTAAAGGCATTCTTGCCACTCTCTCCACTGTCGGCCAGCAATTCTTCCCGATTTCAGATGTGCGTGGTCTTCTTCGTTTTGTTTTTTTTGTTTTGTTGTTGTTGTTTTGTTGTTGTTGTTGTTGTTGTTGTTGTTAATCTGAGCCCGTTCGCAGCAATCCAGCATTTCAGCGCCAGATCCCCCTTCATCCTCTGTGTGGGCGGCATCAGCCGTTCGTTTCAAAACTCTCACGAGATAAAAAGATATGGAGGTTGAAAATGTTATGAACCATAAGCTTAACTCTTCAACAAAAACAATGTAACCTGGGAATGAGCTGATCGGTCAACTTCCACTCTTGACACAAACAGTCGACTATCAAGTTGTGTGTAGGGGACAATCTTGCGTCACCACACTCGAGGTAGGCAGTAAGCGGCAGTATCGCTATGGCGTACCAGTCGTGCCGAAAATACTCGAAATTGCGCCACACAGGCATGTTATGAGTAGATTCATCCACTCGTACTACTTAAAATCAATGGATCAAATCAGATAGTGTGGAGTGTGTCGATTAGAAGTTGGAACCGAGCTTCTTGTCATGACAAGAGATGTGTGTATTGTTATGAATGGAATGAGTTTTGAAACGTAAGTGGATTTTCATGTTGAGGAGTACAGGAGGAGATTTTGAGGAGAGAGAGATTTTTGAACCGTGGAAAATATGGCCAAATGTTAGACCATAATGCTTAAATCCCTGACGTTCCTCCTTTTTGATTGGATGCTGCGGCGCGTGATGGGTGAGAGAAGCTCGCCGTTTGTAGGACAGGTGTGTTACCGATCTGTATGGCAGACCAGGAGTTGCCAGACAGGAGGTTAGATAGTCTCATGACTTGGGTCAAGAATAGATGGACAAATACTTGAGGGCTGAAAGGGAAAACTTGGTGTTTCCCGAGCGACTAGTGAGTGGTTATTGATGTAGTGCAGACAGAATCCAAAACATCTTTTTTTTTTTTTTCAAACCTCTACCTGTACTCCTCAACATGAAAATTCACTTACGTTTCAAGCCTATTCATTTTATGGCAAAACACTCAACATCTCTTATGATGACACTGGTTAACAAGGACCTTACTTCAATAGAAACTCTCAGAGATAGCTGTGTTGACGATGGTCACGAGATCAATAAATCTAATTTGAAGCCATATTGCTATTTGAATATCTCATTTGATGCTTTACTAGAAGGGGGTGACAGTCTAGCTATATCACACTACTGTTATAGCACATACCAACAGCTTTTACAACGCAACACCGTTACATTAGATGGAGGCTGTGGGTACCCAATGCCAAGTTATACATCGCAGCAAGGCTATATATATATTGATTGCAAGGAATCGTAGGCGCGTGCACAGAGAGAGAGAGAGAGAGAGAGAGAGAGAGAGAGAGAGAGAGAGAGAGAGAGAGTGGGAGGATAGGGGCGCTATGGTAAATATCAATACCACGTGCGTGCGTGTGTGTGTGTGTGTGTGTGTGTGTGTGTGTGTGTGTGTGTGTGTGTGTGTGTGTGTGTGTGTGTGTGCGCGCGCGTTTTGTGTGTGTGTGTGTGTGTGTGTGTGTGTGTGTGTGTGTGTGTGTGTGTGTGTGTGTGTGTGTGTGTGTGTGTGATTGGCTGTCTGGCTGGGTGTCTGTCTACTTGTCTGTCTATCTGTGTACACGCGCATGCTCGTGTACACATTCACAAATTGTTTGTGTGCCCTTTGTTTTGTTCGAAAGGCGTGGTCGTAAATCATCATATGACTGATTTATTTCACAATATTATTGGACAATAGTAGGACGGAGGTCTTGGTCATTGCATACAGCTTCATGGCATCAGATAGAAAGAGAGAGAGGGAGGGAGGGAGGGAGGGAGAGAGAGAGACTGACAGACAGACAGACAGGCAGACAGACAGAGACAAAGACAGAGAGACAGAGAGGGAGAGAAGAAAAAAAGAGAGATTCTCTCCTGTTGTGTGAGTGAAGCTAAGCAATATGCAGGTACTGAACTAACAATCAAATAAGCTCAACGCTTATTGTGTGAAGAAACGATCGGGACATAAGATGTGAATCCAGCTTGCCTCACGCATCGTCATAAGTGTTTATCAAACAGTATAGAGCTTATAGACTAAATTTGTCCGTCGATTCGCTTCAGCTTACTGAGAACTTCTTCGTTCACTCAGACTGGAACCCTAGAGGCATTGTCGAAGGCTCTGTATGGCAGAGGCCTTCCAATGATCCATAAAGCTTTTCCCTCATCGATCTGTTGGCAGGCCAGGTCTCTGGCCTTTGCTTCTTGTGTGTGGGACAGTCCTGCAGGAAGTGTTCCACTGTCTTTGGGGCTGTACCGCATGGGCAACTTGAAGACTTGCCAATGTGTGGAATTTTGTGAACATGTGATGTCTCGGTCTGGAATTCCCTGTGCTCAGTCTCACAATGCACACTTGGTCTGATCTGGGCAGCAGGTAGTATGCATCCCTCTTGTTGCTGACTCAGAACAAAAGTCTACATATAATTTTACCTAGGCCAGGTGTTTCAAAGGCTCTGAGAAAGCTTGTTCGTGACATCTCATATCGCTTTGTATGGAGGTAGCGCCATTTCTCATGAGGTTCATGAATCTGGATCATTCAAATCTAATCATGTGGAAAAGAAGTGGGCTCCGTGGTTAAAGTGGTCGGAGCGTTGGCTTGCAGAGTTAACGGTCTCGAGTTCGAACCACTCGTGGGATCGGATTTGTGCGGTCTGAAAACGCTTCCCTGATTCAGTTTAGAGTTGGTCAAAGTGGAGGCAGGAAAGGGATGGACTCCGCATTTCACAATGTTGTTCCCCATCACAGTTTTTATCTCTGACAGTTCGCTGCCCAAGCAGCTATTAGGATATAGGACTTTTATCTCACCTAACCATGTAGAAACTAGACTGCCACAAGAAGAAAAAGATACACTCAGAAGTGTGAATGGGACCCAGAGAAGTGCTATCCTCAACTGCCGAACCAAACAAGCTGGACGCTATTAGGAGATCGGAGTTGTATCTCAAGAAAATGTAGAAAATGGACTGCCACAAGAGTCAGGTGAGCCGTCAGAGCTCAGACCATTAAGGATGACATCTAGGAGCCCCTGGTATGACTGTAGTTGAGAGAAGGTTAGCAAAATGACATGAAGAGGAACGGAACAAGCGAGACAACTGTTCCTGTGACATCTGCCAGTCTGACACTGACCAGTCTGACCAGCCAGCCAAAGAACAAGTGATGTCAGACCATCCGACCATTCCCACCCGTCTAACCCATCAGCAACTTACTTTTGATATTCTGTAAGTCTAAAGCAACGAAGGTTGTTGCTGTTTGCAGTGTCCTTTTCATTGTGTAACATGTTGCTGCTACACACACATAGGATAACTAAAAAGCCTCTCATAAACTAGTAACAGATGCAAAAACAGACCACAGTAGAACACACATATCGAAACCATAAAAAAATAAGTGTCAACTGGTCTAATCTAGTACTAAAATATTCAAATGAAAATACCCAGAAGCTTGTATACTATTCTTCGTTAGAATTTGATTAAGACCATGTTCATAGCTTATTAGAACTTGTGTGCGAGGTGTTCAGAATTTTGTCAAGAAACTTATAAAAGCGTGGTTAAGAACTTGTTCATAAGTTTGTGTGGATCGTGCTTGAAGTAGCTCTGGCTTGTAAAGTAAGGACTGATTAATGCTGAAGCATTTATGGCGTGTACAACACGTTTTTTGAAACCGGGTGCAGAAAAACATATGTCGCAGTATTCCATGTGTTTTGATATGTGTTCAAAAAAACGTGATCCGGCTGACAGAGGTTTTGCAATATGTATGGTGTCTGTAATGTCTTTGTTGACAATTTTAATGCACATTTCAATGTGATCCAGGTTACAGAAGTTTTGTGATATTTTTTGGTGTCCTAATGGCTTTCTGGGCGCGTTCTAATGGGTGTCTTAGAGGGATCCACTTACAGAAGTTCTCGTAATGTTTGTAGCGTCTGAAATGTCGTTTTTGAAGCTTTTTTAGTGCATATTGTAACGTAATTTAACTTTCGGAAGTTTTGTGATAATTGTGTCTGTAATGTTTGTTTCGGATATATTTTATTTGATGGTTGTATTAACGTCATCCACCGCTGGAAATTATATATTTGTAACATTGAAGTTTGTATTACATGGTAATATATGGTTCCTTAGTCTTTTTGAAGGTATTTTTATGCATGTGCTAATGTGATCCGAAGTGAGAAGGTTTAGTAATAGTTACAGTGTGTGTACTTTCTTTCCTATTCATTTTAATGCGTGTTTTTGACCTGACCTAAATTACGGCGGTTTTATAATGTGTTTGGTTTATGTAATGTTATTTTGCACGTAATACGGTTACATCGGTTTTGCCAAAGTTTAAGGTAAACAATAGTGTTCTATGGAGATAAGTATTCATAAAGAGAAGAACGTTGTGGGTATGTCTGCTTAGCAAATGAGTAAAGTAAATAGACATAATTATGCTGGCAAATGATATCAGTCATAACTAAACACTTCTGTTCTTTAAGGAACGCACGCGCGCGCGCGCACACACACACACACACACACACACACACACACCACACACACACACACACAAACACACACTCTCTCTCTCTCTCTCTCTCTCTCTCTCTCTCTCTCTCTCATACACACACACACACCACACACACACACTCACTCTCACACACACACACACACACACACACACACACACACACACACACACACACACACACACACACACACACACACACATATAGCGTGCGCGCATGCACACACACACACACGCACGCACGCATTGGCAACAGACCGTACCATCTGACGCCTCAGATCATGCACAGCAGTGGAGGGGCCACCCAGAGCACTGCCGACCACCCGCTGCCGCCCAAGAGTGATAACTGCCCTACGTATCAGAAGACGCTGGAAATCCTAAGTATAGAAACAAGCGAAAACTTCCAAACAGGAATGGTTGATGTCCCACCAACATGATAAACCACCTCGGCCACCAGAGCAGGGACAAGGCAAAGAGAGCTGCAGGCACCTTGAAGACATGAAGTCTCCCTGAAGAGGGCACCACTGTAGATGGAATTTCCATGGTCGTTGATGAATGTTGAAGGCCAAAGCCTAGGGTATGTCGACTGGTGTCACTTTTGGGTTGAAAGTTCAGGCTCTAATGAACTGTAATCATGCACAAACTCTGTACAGGATTCACCACTGCACCGAAATTACCCAGATGCAAAGCATGCATGTTAAAATGCTCTTCTGAAATGTACTCAGATCTTTTGCATGATAAAACGTTGTACCAAAATACCTCCCTCCCTCCCTCCCCCCCCCCCCCCCCCCCCCCCCCCCTCCCTCCTGCAGAGAACTGCCCTACGTTTCACCTTTGGTTTCCAAGTACAGAACATAAACATAGTGAATCATTTAAAACGCATCAACAAAAAAATCTTAACCATACATGCACGCGATATCCATATACTCGCGCATACCCACACACCAACTTCTCTCGAACACACACAACACACACACACACACACACACACACACACACACACACACACACACACACGCACGCACGCACGCACGCACGCACGCACGCACGCCACGCACACACGCACGCACGCACGCACGCACACACACACATGCCATATATAAGCACAGCATACAACCGCCTGCCTAAGGTGAGTTTCCGGTGCCATGCAGGGGAACATTCCCCAGGTGTCAAACTAGTTCCCACACACAAGCATGCTGAGCCCACGGGAAGTAGTATTGTGGAAGTCCAGCCCCTCACTCCTGTCCATGGAAGACTTCTTCAGCTTGTGTCTGGTGAGTCCACCTTCCACTGGACCCTCTAGGATGGCCTTGGACAGGGAGTCATGGTGTGATACATGCCCGTGTCGGGTCAACTTACAGTGCCCTGATCAACCTTCAAGTAATTATGGAATATATATTTTGACATAAATAGACAGACGAGTGTAAGAAGATAATAGGCATGAGATGGGCACTGCCTACCATTTTTCGCTGAAATTTCAGTGGACGTCTCTGAAAAAGGGAAGAGCAAGGGAAATATCTGCAACTGAGAGGACGAAGGGAAACAGATGAATATGGACACTGAAAGAGAAGAGAGGAAGAAAGAACACGTAAACAATGTCCATATATCATGGGTTGTGTGAAAACCTATCTGAAATTGATGTAAAAACAATCGGTAGGCGCACAGTATTAAATTTTCTAAGAGTGTGTGAAGACTGTGATCATACATCTGAAAATCCTAACATGAAAAATGCCTGCGCTCTAAGTCTATTATATATATAACTATTTTCGTTTGTAGTTACAAATCGAAGATCCTATAAGTACTTCACCACGTGATCTGTTTAAGAACATGAGTATACATGCACTGTTTATCTGTAATTATTTCTTAAAAAGTAAGGGGGGGGGGGGGGGGGGGGGGGGGCTGCTTCCCATATTCTGTTCCTCTTTCATGTCATTACTGTTACACCACTCATTTTGGCTGCTTCTCACCCTGGCTCATTTCCTTGCAGCCCTGGTACTGGCAATCCACAGGAAACAGTCAGTATTGCGCTGTCATGAGAACACCCACCAGAGGAGATACTGCACTACTGCTGAGCCACTTTGGTGGTGTTCCATGGTGCCTGTTCTGATCCAACATGTGCAGGACGTCATTGACTAAACCTCCCCCAGGGATGGCAATGATTGCTAGGTCGTGCGACCACAATGCATGAGCGTATACCTCTGGAAGCTATCATCTGTCATAGCTCGGAAATCGCGATTTATGATCTTTACGAAAAAAAAAATTTGTCCAATAAAGCGTGGTTGATATGAAAAAATATTTCAACGTCATTTCTGTTGTAAGAACCACAAAACTCTGAAATTGTTTTTGGCCCCCAAACTCAGGAAACCCCGCTCTTTCATCGTATAATGTTGTGCTAAACGTCATATTTCCACGAACCTGCATGCTAAGTAATATTAGGACACTCCCTGCACTAAGCACGTAGAGGGGAGTGATTTGGGCATTGTGCTACAACTCAAAATGCACCCCTTTCCCTCCCCTTCTCTCACCTCTTCACCCCTTTGGCTGTGATCATCATACCCACAACTGATTGAACATGTGGATGCAGAGGAATTATGCTTGCATTACGCCCGAAATCACTCCATTTAAAAAAAAACAACATGCAGGACATGGGTAAGCAGGTATTTTGGCCATCTGTGCAATCTGCCCCCCCCCCCCCCCCCCCCCCTCCCCTCCCCCCTTCTCACCTCACACCTGATGACAAAAAAACTCACACACGGAGGTGGAGGTGAATTTGGCTTCATGTTTCCACAATCTCCTCCCACCCCCACCCCTACTCCAACCCCTGTCACTCCAACACATGTTTGAATGTTTGGGGTGATTTGGGCTATAATTCTATATTTGTGTCCCCACCCTCACCTCCTCTACCAATCCACTCTTCTGAACACACACACACAAGACTGACTAAGGAACAGCAGAAGAAATGCTGACCCGTATGCCCGAGATCGCCCCTTTTCAACGTATCCAACATGTCAGTGGGGAGAGATTGTGGTCTTAAGCATGCACTAACCACTATCTGCATCAAACACACATAACTTAAGGGGATAGGAGTGACTTTGGCCCGATGCGGACACTCTTCTGCAACACACATTTCCAACACTACCTGCTGCCTAGATCAGACCGAGTGAGCATTGTGAGACTGAGGACAGAACTCTCCAGACTGAGACATCACATGTTCACAAAATTCCACATTGGCGAGTCTTCAAGTTGCCCATGCGGTACAGCCCCAATGACAGTGGAACACTTCCTGCAGGACTGTCCCACACATGAAAAGCTAAGGGCAGAGACCTGGCCTGCCAACACATCGATGAGGGAAAAGAATTATGGACCACTGGAGGGCCTCCGCCGAGAAGCAGCCTTCGTCAGTGCCTATGTGGTTTCTGCTGAGTGAGTGAACGAAGAGTGAACGAAGAAGAAGAAGAAGAAGAAGAAGAAGAAGAAGAAGAAGAAGAAGATGTCCAGTACAGTGGTGGGAGCCCTTCTAGCCTGATGCTGAACTGAGACTTTCTCCCCACTCACCCAAACTCATCCATACCCAAACTCATCCACACCCAAACTCATCCACACCCACACGACATGCATGGATTGATTGAAAGTGTGTTTCTTTTTTAAAAGTAGATTGTCCAGCACATTAATGTGAATTGATTGATTGGGGCCTTATGCCTAGATGGTCTCCCAATATTTCTCATTTTCATTATCACATCCACAACAGACAGGGAAGGGGAGATGGAGGTGGGGGGTGGGAGTATGGGAAAACATTTGGCGATTTGCCCAAATTGCACATTTCATTGATGTATCTACAGCGTGGCTTGGAAATGATTTTAGCCTCGTGCACAAAGTCACCCCAACCGCCACTAAAGACACATAAATATGACATGAAGAGACGGGGTGATTTTGGTATTTAACAGAAACTCAAACTGCTTTAAAACAAACTTATGGAGGACGTGGGATACATTTCGGCTTTATGCGCAGTTTTAGTTTCAGCTTCATCAAGGAGGTGTCACTGCCTTCGAACTAGTCTAAATACGCTATGCCACATCTGCAAAGTTTCGAGATCACACCGCACACAATTTATAGCTGATGGATGGATGAAATAATGACGAAGATGAGAACAGATGAGAGATGGGATAAGGAGAAGATCTTATGGCTACGATTTAGCAGATGTCTGACCTGCGCATTACCCCCAACACGCCGGTAGTTAGGCTTGTGGACAAGAAGGAACAGACTGGGAAATATTCTTTTTCTTTCTTCTTTCTTTCTGTCTGTCTGTCTTTCTTTCTGCGCACGCAGGCTGAGACTCCTGCGGACACTCCCTGTATAGACTGGCAAGGGTTAATCCCATCTACCCAACAAATGGAGTGGAGTTTTGTATGTATGACCGGTTTTTATCCCGCCATTAAGGTAGCCGTACTTCAGCTTCGGGGAAGTGCATGTTATGTGTAACGTGTCATCCATACTAACTGGCCTTCTCTTCTGAAAGTTATGACGGGGTTTACGTTATGCGTGCGTGCACACACAGAACCTCGGTTTATAGTCTCATTCGAAGGACTGTATGGGAAATGGAGTCAGAACCAATGTTAACGCCGAGGGAAAAAGAAACACAATACCAAAACGGCACGGCGGGGATACGAAACCGCAACCCAAGGATCACCAAGATTCCGAGTCTGAAGCTCTACCACTGAGCTATTCCGGCCCCCGGAAATATTCTAAATCCACTGCAAGATGACTCTCCATTGATAAAACTGGGATTTTGTGCCTGACGAATACACAAATAAACCAGACCAGGCATACCAGCCCGATATGTCGCTACTATATCTGTTCTTGAAGCCCAGAGGGTTTCCCCCTATTGCAATCGCTTATCAAACAATATTTTAGCAATGTGGATTTATTTACTAAAATAATGCCGATGTCTCACCTCCCGGATCATGAAACCAAATCATCTCGAATTTTGGGAAAGTGAAGTAGTCCAACATGTATTCACGTCGGCTTAACCAATGCTCAGTATTGTCACTTCTGGTTGCAACATCTGTGCGAATGTCACAAGTCTTCCTTTTGCAACCTCCACCCCCTCCACTTTCCCTATTTGTTTTGATATCACAGTGTCAGTTATACTACCAGTTGGCGCCCCCACTGACCACACGTGAAACACATAAAACATTCGGTTTTTTTTTGTTTTTCTCCCAATGGCTTTCCTTCTCACCCTTCACTTCACCCCTCATGGCACTGTGGACATGCCAACTGCATCTGTCATCTTGTCCTCGTCGTCACCATCGTTCACCGGTTCTTGCTGGTCTCCTCCATCCTGGATAGTGGAGGGAGTTGAAGGGAAGACCAGCTGTAGGAAGGCACACTTTCCTGATGGAGGTTGTCCTCCCTGATCTTGAGGCGAGAGTCTTTCCCTCTGCACCCTGCTTCAGCCTCAGGGTGGATTGAGTCTTCCTCCTTCTTTTTTTATTATTCTTCCACCTCCCGTTCTCTGTGTTTCCTTCATCTCCTACTCCATCCCTCCCCCCCCCCCCCCCCCCCCCCCCCCCCACCCCCCCCCCCCCCCCCCCCCCCCCCCCCCCCTTTGTCTCAGATCTGCTTCAGATCCCATGATGGAACCAGGACCCCTTACATCTTCCGTCTGGCGCTCTTCCAACCGAGCTACTACGGCTGACAGAAAGCACAGAAATCTGTATGAACGCCAACAGTGAGCCATGTTTTACTTTCTTGGAATCGCTGTATCACTTCACTTCGCCATGGTCGCTATTATGATGCGGCTAATGCAACTACCTGACACAACTATGACTCGCTCTTGTTCTGATCAATATGTTGATGAGTCACTTTGCAAGGTTCGAGTGGATTAGCCGAGAACTATGGATTTGTCTAACCGACAATATGGACTGCAGACTGCAAGCAGAGATACATGCAGACAGACAGAACGCACTTTTCATATTAGATGACATTGCTAAAACTATTTTGTGGTGCCTTCAACACTTGGCACTTGCCCTTTTCCATAATATCAATGGCATGAATAAGTATGCATACATCGACCAGGTATTGTGGCGCAGTGGGTAGCGTCTTAGGCTGCATAATGGGAGGGTGTGGGCTCGATTCCCGTCATACCATTTATTGTGGGGGATTTTAGGCTCCAGCGAGCGAGTTAAGTATGCTTTGTGCTGAACTGTGAAGAGTGGAGCAACACACTTTCATTTCATCCACTTAATTAATGGATGTCTTTCAGAGTGGTGTTCAAATGTCTTGATCAACACTGCAGGTGTCTGCATTTCCCGAGTTTGGTTGACGGCAGTGTATTATGAGTGAAAGCGTGGAGCACAGCCCTGTCATGTAGTCTGTGACCTGAATGGAATGTTAGAGCATCGTCATATCATCTTCACTGGTCAGCACCCCCCCCCCCCCCCCCCCCCCCCCCCTCCCCTCAGCTCTCACTCCTCATGTCTCAATTTGGGTGACCCTTCTCTCGTGGTGACCTCAGTTTCGATTACTTTTCCACGTTTCTGCCCTTGGTGACTTGGTGTCCGGGTGGCTACTATCCGCAACGTCCAGGGGACTTTTATCATTGGAACGTAGCGGGGCTGTCCTGAAGGAAACACTCGCTCTTGCTGGCTCAGCCACTATCCCATTACTGTCATTGACACATGCACACACACACACGCACATGCACTTACACACACACACACACACATGCTCACACACACGTACACACATATACACACACGCACACACACAAACGCGCACGCGCGCGCGCGCACACACACACACACACACACACACACACGTGGATGTAGCGATCATAATCCCGTTTGTCTGACGTGGTTTAAAAATCGTATAAAAATTCCAAAAGTAGGGCACAGGATTATTTATGTATTATAGGCGCTGTAGAAACCTTAAGGAAGAAGATTTCCTTTCATACCTTGCCACAGCACAATTGGAATACATATACTAAATAAGAGATCCTGATGAAGCAACTGAATTTTGGATTAATACATTTATTTCTGTGAATAACAAACATGCTCCATTCATCAACAAAAAAAAAAAGAAAAAAAAAAAAGAAAAAAAAGAGTCAGGCAAGAAACAAATCCACAGTGGATAACAAAAGAAATAGATACCGAAATCAACATAAGAAATCGGTTAAGCAATTTCGGAACAAATAAAGAATTCCGTAAACAAAGAAATAAGGTAAACTCAATGAAATGTAAATCTAAGCGTTATTACTTTCAAAAGATGTCAATTTCTGCAAAGGATTCACGTCAGATTTGGAAAGACATTAACATGTTGAATAATAAACAAGTCTCAAGAAATCAGGAAATTATCACAGATGTAACTGCAGATCAATTAAACAAACATTTTGCTAGTATCAAAGAAAAAAAATCATATCACATGATAGGTCCAATGAATATGACCTTGATCATGTAAAACACTACCTTGATTTAAAAGATATTAGCTTTTCCTTTACCCTCCAATCAATGACTGTTATGGACGTTAGTAAAAGTATTTCATCTTTAAAGCAATCAGGTACACGCGATTTAGATGGTTTAGATGCAAAAAGACTGAAGATTTTGTGTCCAATGATTACTGATACACTAACGTATGTGTACAATTTATGCATAGTGAAACAAACTTTTTCTGTTGAAATTTCAGGAAGCTATAGTAATTCCACTATTTCTATTTTATCTGCTTTATAAATCTGGCGATAAGTAAATTCCGTCAAACTACTGGCCAATTTCTATTTCATCTGCTTTATCTAAACCTATTGAAAAACATTTGCAAAATTTACTATATTCTTACCTTACTAAAAACCATTTACTCCATGACGATCAATCTGGTTTCTATAAAATCATTCCTGCCATACAACCCTTGTACAGCTCATTGATAGCCTCTTATGCAGTATTAATGAAAATAAATTCACTGGTATTCTTTTTATAGACTTTGAAAAAGCTTTTGATGAAATAAATCATTCTCTCCTGTTGCATAAACTGGAACTCTACAAATTAACTCCAGAATTCATAAATCTCATGTCCTCATTTCTATGTAATAGGAAACAAATCAGTACAGTCAACAATAAAACGTCAAACGTAATGACTATCAAATATGGAGTACCACAAGGCTCTGTATTGGGCCCTCTACTGTTTACTGTCTACAACAATGATTTACCTTATTTTCTTGAAAATAAATGCGAAATGTTTGCCGACGATACATCTCTTCATTCCAGTGATTAAGATCCATATAAATTAGCTAGTAAACTCCAAAATGATGTTAAAAAAACTCATCGAATGGACTCAGTTGAACCATATTTCCTTAAATGCAAGCAAAACCAAGTGCATGTTTGTATGTGCCTGACAAAAAAGGCAAAAGATGAAGTCAAAATTTCCACC
>JADBJO010001711.1:339492-356992 GCA_016801955.1 Conus betulinus | reverse complement strand
CTGGGAATGTAAAAAGAGAAAGCAAACCCCTGTCGCTGTCTGTACAAAAACATCAACAAAGCACCAACAATGAGATTCAGTCAGTTCGCAGACTGCTTGTTTTGATTCTTCTCTCTATGAACAGAAACAAGAGAATTTCTGTTTTTCCTCCTTGGAAACAGAAATCCCCCCCCCCCCCCCCCCCCCCCCCCCCCCCCTCGAAACAAAAATGTCATTTTCTTACACCAAACGAAACTAAGAAAACTTGTGATCAAAGCATATGCAGCAGACAAGGTAACCCTTATAACATTCTCAGAATCTTGTTTTTTTTTTTCTGTGAAACTACATTTCACTATTTCAAAATGAGCACATTACGGTTATCTTCCGCACATACGATTTGTGTGAGCCTTGCTCAACTTTGCAGTAAGGATGCAGAAATTCCTGCTGCCATTTGACTTTGATCACTCTTCTTTCTTCCTGTTATCTCCTCCACAGTGTCAGAGCAGGCCCTGAGATGAAGGCAGACATTTCCTCCAGCTCTTCTTTGACCGCAGCCATTTCTTATCCATCACCACTTCTGTTTGATCACAAACTGGTGTTTTTAATTCACCAGGGAGTTTTTCTGCATGGTGGCAAAGTCATCAGAGAGTACAGATTTACAATCTTCATAGTTTTGTTTATCCAGTAAAAGAAAATAATACTAGCAGTATTCATCTCATTTTAGCAAACAAACTGCATGGGTTAACGCGACTGTGGGGAAAACAATACTTCAGATATCTCCTCACTGGAATTCACAGTGTGTCAATAGGTTTTACTTCAAAAACTCAGAACTCCACTGTTTGAACTCAGCAGGCCAAATTGTTATGATGGTATAAATCATCTGTCATGTTTTTCATGTGGCAACTTTCCAACCTCAGCAGTGGCCTGTCAAAACACACGCACAGTGACATGGCAGTTCAGTGTCAGTGTCACTGTAGCCCAGCTCACAACACAGGCCATTCAGAGCTGGCACCACACACAGGGTTGGGGGAAAAAAAAAATCCATCCAAGTCCTAATCCTCAAACAGAAACTGCTGGTCCTGATTAAAACCAGCATGCACACTTGACAACACTTCATAGCAGCAGATAACCTGCTGACCTCTTTCAAGTGTATAACACTGCGACCAAAAGTCTGCACCCAGATCATGGAAGCGTGAATAGTCATCAAAGAACAGACGATAATTAACCAATCCTGGTAGACAAGTTCTTCCTTCTTGCCTGAAGGAAACAAAAATGGTCTGCCCAGTTTGGTAGCAAAAAAAGTGCAGAGGAAAGTGAAACTGCTGCAGTATGTGTCCATAGTGAAGAGAGGGGTTAACAAAAAAAAGAAAGGAAAAAAAAAAAGAAAAAAAAAAAAAAGCTTTCATGGACTTGAGGCACTGTGGTACCTCTTCTGATTTATTTTTATCTACATTATACAATATTCAGTCTGCATTGCATTAAGGACAGGCGGCAGACCAATTTCCATTTTAGTTCTATTTCTGGTCTGTCGACAGTTACAATAAGACATGTGAGTGCTTCTTTCTTTCTTGTTTTTTCCAGAAAATGTTAGGGCCTGAAAACATGCATGTTTTGTCAGTCTTTCCACAGTTTGGCTTATCGAAAACAAAACAAAATGAACATAAGATCTTTCCAGAGTCTGGTGCGTACAACTTGTGCTAAGTAACACACACACACACACACACACACACACACACACACACACACATACACACACACACACAGCTTGGGCATCACAAAGAAATGAAGAGCACTTCTGCCTGCACCATTCTAAACTGCTTTGTCATTTCACTTCAGTACTTTGCTAACAGTACACAGCCACTGGCAGGAACTTCGATGACATGCGATGGCTGTGCTTGTTTGCAAGCTGATACATGTGTTTTTACTCACCCAACCTCGATGACATGCCAAACCTTTGAAAACAATATTTGCAACTGTCACATGTGCAAACCCCCACCCCCCCAAGTGAGTCTACAAAAGGTGCAGATAAGGTGTACTGTGCCTTTAATCTCAGTACTTTTCTATGTCAGAAGGGATTCATTCACAGCCAGTTGAAAGAAACCTTGCATCTAAATGTCTGAATGCGAAATACAGATTGGTGTGCTTGCTGACACAATTTGTATTTCAAAATGATATTGGAAAAAAAAAAAAAAAAAAAAAAAAAAAAAAAAAAAAAAACCCATGAGATCACTGCAGGGTATAAAAGACATGACATAGGGTATGAGAACAGCCTACCATTTCAGTTCGAGTGTGACAACATCTTCATGTTGTGGTGTGCAGATGCACCTTGCTGAGAGGAGACAGCACTCCGCCAAACACCTGACCAGAAGTTTAACTGTGCTACTCAGTACTGTTAGGACCCTTTACCTCACAGTCACCTCCTCCTCCTCCCCTCCGTGCACTGTCCATCTGTCCTTCAACTGCATTCCACCCCCCCCTCCCCCACCCCTCACCTCTTCTTCCTGTTTCCCATACTCATCATCAGCCAATTCACACTGCGCTTCCTTCACGGATCCCCAAAACTCTTCTCCTCTCTGAAAAGTAGTTTGTGGAGTTACCTTTCATTATCAGACTTACAAGCAGTATCAGCTAGGAATTCCCTTTCATCTGTTTTTTTTGGCTGAGCGGTGTCGCACAACACATTCCCATCTGCAAGTTTCAAAATGTTCTCAATGGCTAATTCATTGCCACACACGGGGTCAAAATTATTTTCACTGTAAAATTACTGATGCCAGTTTAAAAAAATTTTTTAATATAAAAAAAGGGGAAAAAACTACAGATTTCTGTTTGGGTGGCAAACAGACATCAGTGGATGTGAAACCCTGAGACTGGGTCATGAAAACGACACCACCCTCAGAATGGGTTAAAAAATGTATATTAAAAATGCCAGACACCTCTGTAGCTCTCCTTCAGCAGTAGCACTCAACCCCTGTCATCACATCAATATCTCTGAACCCCAGATCAAGATCATGTTAGGGGAATCAACAGAATAAAAGAAATAAAAACCTTAACACAACTTGCTCCATCCTCTCTGTTTGTGTCGTTGTTAATGCTGAAGTTTACAGACAATCATAAACCACAGTGGTTCACCAGTTACACAGTGGAGAAGAAGACTTCACTGCACAGGCAACTCAGAAATATTTGTTCATAATGAAATGATACGTCAACTGGCAGAGACTGTTCATGACATAACAGGATTCACTCACTCACTCTCACGTACACACACACACACTCTCTCCCTCTCTATCTCTCTCTCCTCCCCCTCTCTCTTTCAAACAGACAATCTGAAAGAGAACTACAGAGAGTGGAATATAATGTTCACTTGACGTCATTTGAAGCAACATTTCTTAAAATATTAAATGAAAAACCAACTTAACAAAAAATAACCAACATATACACACCAACCGAAACAAAATATATGCATACTTCTTACATATGGTACAAAAGAGAGACACACAGACAGATGGACATACAAATAGATAGACAGACTGACAGGCAGATAGACAATAAAACACACACACACACACACACACACACACACACACACACACACACACACATATATATATATATATATATATATATATATATATATATATATATATATATATATATATATATATATATAGAGACACACACACACACACATATATATATATATATATATAGACACACACACACACACAAGAGAGAGAGAGAGAGAGACAGAAAGGGAGAAAGACTCAGAGAGAGAGAGAGAAAGATACATTTAGATAGATAGATATATATATATATATATATATATATATATATATATACATATATATATATACAATTTAAAGAGAGAGAGAGAGAGAGAGAGAGAGAGAGAGAGAGAGAGAGAGAGAGGGAGAGAGAGAGAGAGAAACATGTATACACACGCACATACACTTACAGGCAGACAGATATAGGTTTACATAGAGAAAGAGAGATTTAAAAAAAAAAAAAAAGTTGTTGAAAATGTCAAGAACAAAATAAAAAGGTAGAAAAGGATCAAGTCCCGTAAGCCAATGACCGTAGGGGCAGTGACCTGTCAAAGTTCACCATGTCTGGGACACAGCAAGAAGGAACTTGGGTCCCCACCCTCTCCTTCTGCTGCCCTTAACCTTTCCTGAGGTCAAGCAGGTCCCCATTTTCTGCCTGGCGGACAGAGAGGGCTTTCAACCCCAAACATCCAACCCACACAGGTGATTTAAACTCCATGACTAGGTCAACCCCACAGGTGATTTAAATTCATGACTATGTCAACCCCACAGGTGATATAAATTCATGACTAAATCAACCCCATTGGTGATTTAAACTCACGACTGCATCAACCCCACAGATACTTTGAACTCATGACTATGTCAACCCCACAGGTGATTTAAATTCCATGACTACAACAACCCCACAAGTAAAGCCTCTTAACATTTTGACTACAGGCCCCCTATATATATATATCTATCAATGTAAATCATGTGATTATGTATGAATGTGCAATATAAATGATACGTATAATATAATGTGCAATGAGTTTATGAAATGATCATGTTCTGTGATGTTGATAATTTTTTACGTTTTTGTGTTGGGTCCGTTTCTAGTGCTGTGTTTTTTGTGTGAAATGCACCTGGACCAAATTTCTCATGATGGGATAATAAAGTGTCTCTTCTCTTATCTTCTCTTATCTATCCACTTATATCTATTTCCATCTATCTCTGTACATCGATCCACTTATACCTATCTATCTCTCTTTCTATTTCTGTCTCTATTTGTATTAGTGTTATAACAAAAATAACATGCACATTTATCAGATATGAATAAAAAGAAAATCTAAATAATTTTCTTTTAAATCATCAGCTTCATAAAACTGAGAGTGATAAAGGCTGATAATAAACAAAATGAACAGAAAAAGAATAAATGAATATGAAAATAAAAAAAAAGATAATAAATAATCTGAGGAACAATGTAACAGAACATTATGCCACATCAAATCAAATGAAATAGCCAAAACTAAACAAAATATCAAAACAGCAAAGAATAAAATCAAAAGAAAAAAAAAAAAAAAAAAAAAAAAAACAGGAAGACCAGAAAATGGGCTTGAACACAGCAGCAATTGAATAAATCCATCTCCTCAAAATTTCCACAATCTCCATCCTTTCCTGTCCAAACAACAGGGCAAACACACTCTAAATCAAATCACAGCCCCACAGGTCACATGCGCGTGCGCGCGCGCACACACATACACACACACACACACACATACACACACACACACACACACACACACACACACACACACACACACAATCAGTCCCAGCACTCTTCAGCCATGTCAGATCCCACCATGGTCAGTCTGCTCCACACAATCCCCCATTCCATACCCCTGTCACTCCCCCCCCCCACCCCCCCCTACCCCCCCCCCCCCTACCCCCCCCCCCCCCCCCCACATCCCCCCCCCCCCCCCCCCCCCACCCCCCCACCAACGTCCTGCCCTCAGGCCAGCTTGATCTCCCCTTTGCAGTTGGAGCAGCAGTTGACGGTGAGGTTGTCATGTCGCGCCATGGGGTGGAATCGTTCATAGGACTTGGCCGGGGTCAGCGTGGGGCAGCTGGGCATGCTGTGCTTGAAGCTAGGGGGCGCTGCGTCTTTGGACAGTTGCTGGGGAACAGCACAGTCATCCACAGAACAGTTAGAGAGGGATGTGCATGTAGAATGTTCAAGAAATAGTCTTTGCAGTTAAACAGCAATGTAATCTGTTGGGAAATCTAGCCAAAAATAGTTCAATACAAATAAATACATAAATCAATAAATAAAACAAGAATAACAACATTGCGGAGGAAACACTAAAACATACATTAAAAGAGAAATAAGAGCATGTGCACACACACACACACACACACACACACACACACACACACACACACACACACACACACATTCTGGAAAAAAAAAAAAACCTTACAGACAAAAACTAACTGAAAAAAAAAAAAATATGCCTAAGAATTAGTCCAACATGAGATTTACATCTTAAATATCTTTTTTCTTGTTCTCTAAATTCATCAAATGATCATTTCGCAACCCTAACAGTCCTGCCTTCCTCTCTTATCACTCTGACTATCTAATGCATATAAAATCTTAAAGACATTGTAATCTTTGCAGACTTATCAACAATTTCCACTGTAGCATTGTAATCTTTGCAGACTTATCAACAATTTCCACTGTAGCATTGTAATCTTTGCAGACTTATCAACAATCATCTAAGAAACTATCAGACTGATCATCAGGTTCCACTGTGGCAACAAAAGAAACTGTTACCAGATGAACCAACAGGTACCACTGCAACAACCAACCAAACAAGTCACCAAACTTATCAACAGGTTCCACTGCAGCAACGAAACAAACTGTGATCAGACTGATTATCATGTTCCACTGTAGCAACAAAACAAAGTGTGTTACTACGTGAATCAATAAGTACTAATGCAGCAACCAAAAAAGTGAGCAAACCCATCAACAGGTTCCACTGTGGCAACCAAAGAAATTTCAGACTGATCAACGGGTTTCCTTGAGGCAGTAACAAGAAAATGTTATTTGGTGAATCAATAGGTACCAGTGCAGCAACCAAACAAGTCAGCCAACTTATCAACAGGTTCCACTGTGGCAACCAAAGAAATTTCAGACTGATCAATGGGTTTCCTTATCGCAGTAAAAAAAAAAAAAAACTGTTATCGGATTGAATCTTTGATAAGGAGGTTCCACTGCAGCGACCAAAGATATGAGCCGATTCCCACCAGAGCCATCTACATTTGGGGATTTTTTGGCCCATAAACAGTTCCTCCCCAGAGTTGAGGTTGCTATGGACACAGTTGGAAAGAGTGGAACTGTAAAGTTTCAACCACTTAATGGATGTGTCTCTGACAGTGTTGCTCAAATTTCTTGACCAACAATGCAGGTCTGTACCTCCTGGGCCTGGCTAACACCAGGACATACCATACAGTCTTAGTCCTGAATGGAACTCCATAGCATCATCTTCATCATCCTCATCGATTAACAATGAAACAAAGTCTGAAATCCTGTGGCCCTTCATGTCCTGTTCTCATGGTGACCTCAGTTTTAATTTCCTCTCCACGTCAGTGCCCTTGGTGAACTTGTGTCATGGGGGCAGTCACTGGATGGACGTGATGGCACCATTCTGGAGGGGGAGGCTCATTCACACTGGCCCTGTGACTAAGTAATGATTTGTGCCAGAAGGGGAGCTAAGCAGGTGTGTCCTGTGAACTTCAGATTAGAACTGGCACCATGGAGCACCTCTGAAGTGACTCTCCAGTAGTGCTCAGTCTTCTCTGACAGGTTGCGTCTTGGCAGTTTGACACCGACTCTCACTGTGGATGGCTGGTGTCAGACTTGTGATGGGACAATGTGGGGTGTGGATGTGGATGAAGAGTCAGAACAAGCAACATGGGGGATTGTATCACTGAAGTGACACAGAAGATGAGAGAGCTAATTTTTTTAAATGAGCAGACTGATTAACAGGTTCTACTACAGCAACCACAGGAGTTGTAATCAAATTGATAAACAGTTTCTACAGCAGCAACCAGAGAAATGGTCAGACTGTTTAACAGGTTCCAACCAAACCAACAAACTTTGTTATCAGACTGAACAATACACTCCACTGTAGCAACTGAAGAAAGTATCAGACTGATCAGTTCTACGACAAAAGGTTGAGCTATAGCAACAACAGAAATAGTTTATCAGATCTATCGACAATTTCAACAGTAGCGACAAAAGGTGTTGTTATCAGAGATGCAGGCACCAACTGACAAAGTTTCTCTAAAAGAATTTGACAGTGTGCATGTGTGTGACCCCTCACACACACATTCATCACACATCTGTTGACTACTGGGGAAAAAAAAATTACAAGGACATAGAGAAAGCCATATTTCAGCATTACTAAGATCAACTGTACCTCCCACCTGAAAAAAAAAAAAAAAAGAGAGAGAGAAGGAGGAGACAGAGAGAACCATGTGGGAATACTGCTGAGAGCATCCTCTTTACATCACCCTGCAGAAAGCCACCTACATCATAGGCCAGCAGCTCCGCCTTGGTCATGGTGCTTTCCCACGATTCCTCCAGCGGCATCATCACGTGGGACCCAGCATGGGCCGGCAGCAGGCGGAATCGAACGGCCTCCGACAGCTGCTTGATCTGCTTGGAAAGGTCAAGGACATTGGTGGAGGCCAGACTGTGCGACTTCTGGCTGTTGAGAGGGTCGAAGGCCTCCTTGACCTGCTGCAAGATCCTGCAAGGAGAACCATGTCACCCGTCACTTGTTACTCTGACTGCCGCTTATTTCCCACAAAACGTGTATGCTTTGAGTTGTGCATGGCAAATTTGAAACTCCCTTTTTCTTCATTCTGTGTGCCTCTTGTCTACTTATGTGTGCGGTGAACAGGCACCGTAGTTAGAGGAAGTGAGGACTTCCATGCATGTAATTGATTTCATATGGGAAGAAAAACGTTTTCATTCTTGTTTATTATCTGCTGCATGCATCTCCCTCCCTGCTTAATGTAAAATTTCTTTTCATAAAAAAAATTCAGATTTTTGCCACACCCGCACACACAGAAACAGAAAGACATACACAGATACATATACGCTGACTGACAAATGTACATGTTACAATACTCCTTTCAGAATTTTCTTTAGCCCCCTTACCCTCCCCACCCCCAGTTCTTCCCCCCCCCCCCCCCCCCCCCCCCACACACACACCCCCCCCTCAACCCCCCCTTCTCCCTTACGGCGTAGGCATACTGAACACACTGCTCTTACACTATAACCAGTCAGTGCTGAGTAAATTGTACATAAGAACAATAACTTCATGATAAAAAAAACAAAATAGTAGAGAAAGATAGAGAAAGTGGGGAAAGCGACAGACAGTAAGCAAGGAGAGAGAGAGAGAAAAAATTTCAAGCGGGACACATACAGAGCATGAAAGACATGCAGGGCATGTGAGAACAAATGACAGGGACAGACATACAGAGAGAGAGAAGAAAGCAGACACAGAGAGGTGAAGAAGACAAAAAGCGCACAACATCCACAGACTTGTAGGAGTGCAGCAGCGTGGTGCGCAGCTCATATCTCTCGTTCAGCAGCTCCTGCAGGGTCAGCTGGGAGTCCTGGAACTGACTGCTATAGAACGCCCGCGCTGACGCCAGCTCCTCCACCATCACCCTGACACAACGCATCGCCACCATCACACTCAACATACACTTGTTGTTTCTTCTCTTTCACACAAGTCATTCAGGCATGCGCATCCAAAGGGACCCCATCCTTCATTATGTTTGTTTTCTCTCTAAATTCACTTCATTTCAATTGTTTTATGGTCTGAAGAAGTACAAAGAACACACTGTTGTTGTGACTTAACAAATTTTCTGCCCGAATCCTTCATTAAGCTGAAATGATGGACGACTGACCCCCTCTCTTTTTTTTATCACCCCCACCCTCCCACTCCCATCCTCCCATGGACTGTGTGGTCCCATGGCTTAGCTGATGAACTGTCCATAAGCAGTGTCTCCATGAAAATGAAACTTTCAATATGAACAAGACTTTATTACTTCGTACAGTAATTCATCTCAATCTATACTGACCATCTCATTTTAAACATTATTTGTTAAAAAAAAATTATCATAAAAAATTAACAGAAACTGGTTAGCCATCTGCCTCAGCATGACCTATGTGTAGCATGAACTGACAACAAAAACAGATTGCAGGAATCGATCAGGTTTTACACACACACACAAACATACACATACCCTACCCAACCCAGCCTACAGTCCATCTACTCCCATGCGTCCCATGGGTGTGAGTGAGAAATGTCTGTAATACTGAAAAGTTTGCAGCAGGGATTCCAGGGGCTGGTGAAGGCCCCTGGTGGGATGCAGGGGCAACGCCCTGTTGGGGGGTCTAAGGGGCTTGGCCCCCCCGACGCTAACAAAAACTTGACATTTAAGGACAGTTTACTGCGTTCTCCTTTGATACAAACCCTGAATTTTACACTGATCAGTACCATATAGTTAAAACTATTTCAGACAAAAAACAACACAGAACAGCAACAAACATCCAACAGAGTAGAGGCGGAGGAGTTAAAAGAAATGGATTGAAGACCCAGCGTACGCATCCATCAAAGTGCAAACGGAGGGGGAAAAAAATCACCAAAACAACAATGTAGAAATCTGTATAATTCGGACTACTACTCCCACCCATGTACTCCACAAATCCATGCTACAAAAGGAGCAGCAGTGGTGTAGGTTTTACACACACAAACATACACACACACCCTACCCAACCCAGCCGACAGTCCATCTCCCCACAAATCCATGCCACACGAAGGTGTCTACCTGCTGGCCAGGTACTTGCTGCGCCACATGTCGGCCTGAATGGAGATCTGGTCCAGGTTCTCATAGTCCTCCGTCATCTTCTTCGTGAAGTCACCCACCTCCATCGCCAGCTGGGCACGATCCCTGTTGAAGTGGATCAGGTTAATAGTAATCAACACTTTTAGCGTGCGAGTACCATCTTACTTCCATGCCATCTCTGTGGCACTGCACCCACACCCCCTCATTCTGGCTTCCCCTCAACAGTCACAGCCTGGCTTCTCCCACCACAGCCCCAGCATTGGCAATCCAGAGCAAACAGTTGGATTATACCAATAAAAACTGCATCAAGATGTCAGCATCCCTGCTAGTGCAGAAGGAATTTTATCTACAAAACATGCATGAAATGCTTTTCTTTTCTTCTCTGCTTTTATCTCATGAATACCTAACATTACAACAAAAAAAAAAAAAACAACTGTACTTCTACTTGTCTGATGAACAAACAAACAAATGAACAAACAAATGTAATTTACAGAGAGTAATGAAATAAGCATAACTGCTTTTTCACATCCAGCCCTCCAGAGCAAAAAAAGAAGAAAAAAAAAGAAAGAAAAACAAAAACTTTACATGGTAAGCAGATCATATAACTACAACAGAATGAATAATCATTATAAGTTAGACAAACAGACTGTAAGCAGGAGAGAAGAGGAACGGGGGAAGGGAGGGGGATAGGGAGGAGAAAAAGAGGAGCAGGGAACACGAGACAATATGAAATATCCCTCACTGAGTCACTCTGGGCTGGATTTTTCTTTTTTGTTTGTTTTTTCTGATCAGACTGAGCCTTAAATCCAAAATGTCTGCAGCCACACGTTATCAAAGTAGGTTTGCTTTTCAACATTATTTCAAACATGATGATACCACATCAAAACTGAAACTTTGTGTCCTCACACATGGGATTTCTGGTAGGACTGTATGGTGATGTATCCCAACCTTATAAATGCAAAAAAAAAAAAAAATATGACTAAAACAGTAACCCAACCTTATAATGCAAAAAAATATGACAGTAAAACAGTGTAAAATCTTTATAATTATGTAAATTCAGGGTCAACATGTCTTTGCAAGACAAAATGCACACTATTCTTTTGGATCAGTTCATTGACAAAATAAGTCTGCCACAATGAGTAAAATATGATGACTTTCCCTGAATTTCTATTGAATTTTTCATTTCCATGACTTTCCAGTTTGAACCCTGGAGGTGTGTTGGCAATGAGAAAAAAGTGTGTGCATTCACATGCATCTGAGCTGGTGCACATGTGTATGCATGCACGTGTTTGTGCATCTGTACATATGTGGGCACCTGTATATGCATGCAAACACTTATATCTATACATGGATTCCATGCTAATGTATCAAGACTGCTGTGCCTGTGCCTATGTGGGTGTGAGTGTACACAGAGTGTGCATTGTTTACTCACAAAAAAAAAAAAAAAAAAAAAAAGTGCACACGCAAACATCTGCTGCACACTTCCCCCACCCTAACTCAGTAACTGTCCACAACCTCACCTGGCCAAGTTCTCCACCTTCCTCTCAAAGTCCTCGCCCACGGAGGCCACCAGGAGGCGCTTGATCTCAGCGTTGACCTGCAGCTGAACGTCCAGCTGTGACCTCAGCATGGTGATCTCCTTCTCCGCCTTCTCCAGCTTCTCCGACACGCTGGGACCTCCACTGCATGGACCAATAGTGCTGCATCTGGGACTGGAATGTCTGTCAGAGAACACACAATACAGCGAATGGTCATTCTTTGTCTGGCATTAGGATGTCTGTTAGACACACAACACAGCGAATGGTCATTCTTTCTCTGGCATTAGGATGTCTGTTAGACACACAACACAGCGAATGGTCATTCTTTGTCTGGCATTAGGATGTCTGTTAGACACACAACACAGCGAATGGTCATTCTTTGTCTGGCATTAGGATGTCTGTTAGACACACAACACAGCGAATGGTCATTCTTTGTCTGGCATTAGGATGTCTGTTAGACACACAACACAGCGAATGGTCATTCTTTGTCTGGCATTAGGATGTCTGTTAAACACACAACACACAACACAGTGAATGGTCATTCTTTCTCTGGCATTAGGATGACTGTTAGACACACAACAACACAGCGAATGGTCATTCTTTCTCTGGCATTAGGATGTCTGTTAGACACACACACACACACACAGTGAATGGTCATTCTTTCTCTGGCATTAGGATGTCTGTTAGACACACAACACACAACACAGTGAATGGTCATTCTTTCTCTGGCATTAGGATGTCTGTTAGACACACAACACAGCTAATGGTCATTCTTTCTCTGGCATTAGGATGTCTGTTAGACACACAACACACAACACAGTGAATGGTCATTCTTTCTCTCTGGCATTAGGATGTCTGTTAGACACACAACACAGTGAATGGTCATTCTTTCTCTGGCATTAGGATGTCTATTAGACACACAACACAGCGAATGGTCATTCTTTCTCTGGCATTAGGATGTCTGTTAGACACACACAACACAGCGAATGGTCATTTTTCTGGCATTAGGATGTCTGTTAGACACACAACACAGCGAATGGTCATTCTTTCTCTGGCATTAGGATGTCTGTTAGACACACAACACAGCGAATGGTCATTCTTTGTCTGGCATTAGGATGTCTATTAGACACACAACACAGCGAATGGTCATTCTTTGTCTGGCATTAGGATGTCTATTAGACACACAACACAGCGAATGGTCATTCTTTGTCTGGCATTAGGATGTCTATTAGACACACAACACAGCGAATGGTCATTCTTTGTCTGGCATTAGGATGTCTGTTAGACACACAATACAGCGAATGGTCATTCTTTGTCTGGCATTAGGATGTCTGTTAGACACACAACACAGTGAATGGTCATTCTTTCTCTGGCATTAGGATGTCTGTTAGACACACAACACACAACAAAGTGAACGGTCATTCTTTGTCTGGCCCTGGGATGCCTGTCAAACAACACAGTGAACGTCATTCTGCATTTGGCACTGAGTTGTCTGTAGTAGTATCAGACAGGACACAAAATGAGAATGTTAATTTGATGTTTAGTTTACCCTTGCCTACACTGTACAGTGTGTTTTGCTACAATTCAAAAACAGTTTGGGAGATCAGGTTCATGCACTGATGCAGGAAATGCAACTCGAAATTCCAGACTTTTCCAGTCTTTTTCCAGACCAAAACCTGCATTTTAAATACCATTTTCAAGACTTTGTTCGTATGCAATGTCTTAAAAGTGATGTGGTAAAGCCAAAGACCTGGATGTTGATAAAACTTTGATATAGGGGAAGTAACTGATAAGTAATTTGATGGCAAAAGTGAAAATACGTAAGATTAAATCATGAAGCATCACGTTTGAGGGCACAGAATATATTTTTTTTACTTTTTTTTGCATTATAAACGCAACATGATGCTAAAAATTAAAACAGCCATGCATAATATCAAGCAAATGTGCTTGATTCTTCTATTTCCCAAATATTCCAGGCCATAACTAGTGCAATTTTCAACTTATCCAGGGCCTGGAACATGGAGTTCAAATTTCCAGACTTTTCCAGACTTTTTAAGACCTGTATGAACCCTGTCGTCATCATATTGTTGTTTGCAAGGTCAGTGACTGATCACAAGTAATATGATTTGAGGGTCTCTTGGTTACAAATGAAATAGTAAACAACAAATAACACCTGGCTGCTTGTTATACAAGTTGCAAAAGAGTAACAAAAACAGTGTCCAAGAGGAAATGGTATTTTTCACTGGGGGTGGGGGTGGGGGGAGATTAAGCATGTACAACAAAGTTTAAAAGCTCATGCCAAAATTTTATAAGTCTTGTCTGTGACCATGATCTGATCGAGTCTCATTAAGATAGTAATTACAGACTATTTTGATTCTCCATCTTTTTTCAAAAGTTACACCCATCACTGAATCTTGGTAAGTTTCACACTTCACTATCTGAAGTATATTTGACAACATTTACTCATTTGGGGCTTGTGGGTCCACCACTAGTACAACTCTCATGCATCTTTTAGCAGACCTGTGCACCTTTAACTCTGGAGGACTGTACACTTTCATCTACAGATGAAATAGTTTAAATACCAACAAAATCAAAGTGAGCAGCCTTTAGTAAAATGTACAGGCTGAAACTTAGTTTCTGACCTTGAAATGCTGTAATTCTCACCCCCCTCTCACTCTCGTGTCCTCCTACTCTTCTACCCAACCCAACACCACCATTTTCTTCCATGCTCTTTCCCCTTACCAACATATTCTGGGCTGGCTGCAGGAGAAGTGGGCAAATAGGTCATTTTCACTTCTCTGCCCTTGCTCAACTCTCCAGCAGATGGCGCCAACTTCAAACTAGGCTCATAAGCAGCACAGCCTGACGCTTCACCATTCTTTCTGGTGTCTGCTTTTCCTTTCTCAGCTCCCACGCTGCGCACATTGGGAGCCACCACAGCAGCATTGGGTCTCAAACTATGAGCTGGCACAGGGTCCGACCTGGTTGGTGCAGGGATAGGTCTTACAGCAGCTGACTTTCTGTCAAGCCCCGCTGATGTAATTTCCAGAGTCTTCTGACTTGTAGCACTAACCGGAGTGGCTGCAGAGGCTGTCCCTCTTGCTTCCTGTGGGTGTGCTGGGTGTGGAGGAGTTTAGTGCTCTGGCTGGTTGACTGACTGATGGCTGGCTCTTTGGGCAGCTTCTTGCCCTGGAAGTTGTACTTGGGGAGAGGATTTCTCACCAGGACAGTCTCTGCCACTTCTTTGTTTGATCCCTGTGTCTGTGCCATGGTACTACGTTGCACGAATGAGAGGTTTTATTCACTTCAAAGTATCGTAATTCTTCCACTCTGAAAATTAAAAACATAACAGAACAATTAAACACAAAGCATGAATTATCTCTTTACATTTTTCAGACAAACAGAACCTAAAACACAGGCATACAGATCAGACAGACATTCAATCAGTTAACTGAAGAAGAAACTTCATGGATTCTTGTCAGTCAAGTGATCAGCATCACCTCCAACCATTCACCCAGGTATCAGCAGCGTGCTATAATAATACCACTATTACCAGTCTTCTACAACTTGATTCCAATTCATCCTGAAGGAATATACCTTTTTCCAGACAGCCACCCACAAAGTGTTCACAACTGTCAATCTATGAACATCCAGTACAAAACTAAAATGTAGTAGTACCATGACATAAACTGCCTGTAATTATGATAAGCAGAAAAAAACTGTCCATGACAAAAACAGTCCTTTGTAATCAACAACAGCAAGAATACCAAACACACTGTGTTACACAACGAACAGCAGCAGCAAGTACTGCTGTGTGTTGTGCTTAAGATTGCCTTATCTTTAGTTATGGACAAAGTAGTAGTCTGTGTCTTTTGTAGTCTTACTCTTACTCTTAGGGCTTGCATTTAAACACATGTACAGAAAGTAATACTGACTCTTCACCATGATCAGGGACGCACTTTGATTATAAAGAGGAGGCCTAGTGGTACATACTAAAATTTTGAGCTAGAAAAGCAGTTTCCGATGTATAAAGGCCATCTGATCATATGCAAACTTTGTTACAATCAAGTTGATGCAATTACAAACAATTTTCCATCAAACCAAACCCACCCACAACCATGCTGCAATTGTTCAGCAAATTTCATACATGTACGCAAGCATCAAATTCTCGCTTCTTCACTGTGTTGATCCAATTCTTTTGTCTAATCACCAACATTTCACTCCTGCATTTTGAAAAGCAGAGATGGAGGCTAAGAGCAGAATAGTCTTAACTCTTCTGTTCCTTATTTACACTGGTCTACTATCTATGTCAGGGATAAACTCTCCACAGTTTTAGCAACCCCAACCCACCCCCCCCACCCACCCCATCAGTCTCACTCATAATGTCATATCAGTGGGTCTCACTTTGGGAGCCCTGGTTATGACACTATGAGTGTGATACTGTGAACTAAAGTTTCTAAGACACTCCCCTGTGCAACTGAAAAATTTGTCACCATCATAATCAGTTCTTACACCCACAGTCGTTGAGGCACTAGATAAACTGACAATTCTCCTCCGTCCTCGTTTGTCCTCTGTGGATTGTCTCTCTATGGATCGTCGAAGTACTTCTGAACTGGTCGATGTAATCAAAGTAAACATACAACATCTGACAAGCATTCATAAGGTTTTGGCCATCAACGAAATAATTGGCTATTGATTTTAATCATTTTCTCTTCAAACACTACCAAAATGTATTCCCATACCTCTGTTCTTGCAAGTTAAAGGGTTTTTATAAATACTGTCCTCGTCTAAAAGTAATATTCTCCGACACCCGCTGAATTTACGCCCCGGAAGTTTTACCTAAACCGGAAACAGACGTGACTATTTTCGACCAATCAAAAGCAATCTGCCCGGCGCCTCGGAAGTTGCTGTTGCTACAACAAGTGCCAAGAAGAACAGGACTGGAGACAGGACTAATATTTCTGAGGAACTTTTCAAACTCACACTCTCCATTGGTAAGCAGCTTTTTTTTTTACGTGTCTTCTTACTGAAGGGCACCACTGCATTGGCAAAGAAAACTCTTTATGAGGCAACTGCGATTTTTTTTCCCGTAATTTGCCGTGTATACATGTATCAAGACCGGAATGGAAAACCTTAAATTTTAAAATAATCCGATAATGATTCTCATGCTGTTAGTAGTAACTAAAACAGAATTATATCTTTAATTTGTTTCGTATCACATTTGCAGAGTAAGTGCAAGTAACTGAACAGTGCAAAAAGATAAATGAAGTAGTAGCACTGTAATTCACTGTTACTGGTCAGCATTGTAATTCACTGTTACTGGTCTGCATTGTAATTCACTGTTACTGGTCTGACTGGTCTGAATTATGGCAGTCTCCTAGTTTACAGCCCCCCTCCCCACCCCCCCCCCCCCCATCTCCCCCACCCCCTTTTCTGTCAACCTGGTTGTTTGTGCTGTTATGAATAGAAGCCTTTCAGTGCATGAGAGCACTGGCCAATCATGTTGACCCACAGTGGAGCCTCTTAAACTAGGACTTT
>JADBJO010001711.1:309492-329492 GCA_016801955.1 Conus betulinus | reverse complement strand
GAATGCCTTCATCCATGGCAATTCCATTGGTCTTGGTCAGCATATTCTGTGCTTCAGTGCAAACTGTTGAATATGTGAATGCAGGTGATTGTCTCGTGTATGAAATGTCCTGCCTGCACCCTGATGTCCATCTAGCACAAACTTCCAAGGGTGCTGCATGAGCACTCCCAGCTGCATGAGCACTCCCTTACACTCCCTAAAAAAATGCATCTTTCTCATTCCTTACATCAAGTTCACTCTACACTATAATATTGTCTGAATCACTTTTAGTGGAAGGACGTTAAACTGAAGAACTACAACTGGCTGTTTTGATAGATGAGGACAGCATTTCACTGGGTCCCACTAGCACCCTCGGATGTATCTTTTTCCTATAAGATAGGATAATTTTAATTGTAAATATTAATCAATCTATGAATCTGAATAAAACTGTTATTTGAGCAAGTCCAACAACTCTTTCAGGTCATCTGGATTTCTGTCTTCAGTCCAAAGGTGGAAAGATCGGCCCCCATAGATGATGCGCTTTCCTTAGAAACGAGAGAATTCTAGGTCTGTAGTTGGATCTCACCTGAGGCAGGGTTTTTTTTTTTTTCCTCCTCCTTTCCAGTTGGGATGGTCTGAGTGCTAGCCTTTCAGTTGAAACAACAGGCCAACTTCACATGTACAGCACTTACCATTACAAGACAAAAAAAAAAAAAAGTGCACACACACACACGCACCAACACACACACACACACACACACACACACACACACACACACACACACACACACACACACACACACACACACACACACACACAAACCCTATAGAAAGTAGGGAGTTTCCCCAGGAAAATTCCTAAGAAACATACATTTTAGCCTTCTCTATGCTTCCTGGGTCTCTCAGTATCCAAAGTTTTTTCAATATTTCTGGGACCATTAGAAACGGTCCAGTAAAACTTGTTGTTTTTTTAAGCTGGTATTGGTTCAGCAAAAGGGAAAAGAGAAAAATCAGGGAATCATTTGAATTCTACACTTCCAATGAAGCACTGATGGTCATGGTGAACTGGTACTGTATAGAGTGATAACTGGATATCAAAGTGCATTAAGTATGGATCCAGGTGAACCTTACGCATACTGAAAGTACTCTCAAGGACTCTTTCAAGTACAGGTTCACCAGGACTGCAACATCAGGGTAGGTGTAAAGGGTTAGGTGTAAAGGTAGTTAAAACACACAGTAAAGCTCTGTGTGAAATGTATGGGCACTGGGGGACCCACAACATCCTGAGCAACATCTGATGAAGGTTGATAGGTAAACAGGAACAGAGACCAAAGCCCTGCCATGGGCAATGTTGTTATGTGGTGCCATGCTCCCTCCCAGGACAAGAAGTTTCACACAAAGAGATCTGCTGAGACGATGAAATTATACAAGTAGAATACCATCTCTGTTGTGATGTTCACACCACATCGTAAATGCTTGTTTACATAGTGTATATTTGTGAAAAGATCATGTCGGCGTGTATCGTGTTATTTCAAGAAATAAGCTTTTGTTTCATGGGTATCACTGGCCACACCATCAAACGCCATCTCAGAGGCAAGGTTCCTTTGTTTGACAGACATTGCTGGCAAGATCATCAATGCCATCTCAGAGGCGGGGTTTCTTTGTTTGGCAGGCATTGCTGGCAAGATCATCAACTCCATCTGAGAGGCATGGTTCCTTTGTTTGATGTGTTCCTTTGTTTGACAGGCATTGCTGGCAAGATCATCAATGCCATCTCAGAGGCAGGGTTCCTTTGTTTGATGTGTTCCTTTGTTTTGGCATTGCTGGCAAGATCATCGATGCCATCTCAGAGGCAGGGTTCCTTTGTTTGATGGTTCCTTTCCTTGTTTGACAGGCATCGCTGGCAAGATCATCAATGCCATCTCAGAGGCAGGGTTCCGGGTGGGGCGGCCCAGATGTTCACGCTGGAGAAGGCCAACGCGGAAGAGTTTCTGGAGGTGTACAAGGGGGTGGTGCACGAGTACCCGGAGATGGTGTCGGAGCTCATCCTGGGCCCCTGCCTGGCACTGGAGATCCTGGCATGCGATGGCAAACCCGTCGCCCCGGCCTTCAGGGAGCTGTGTGGGCCCGCTGATCCTGTGAGTGCTTGGAGGGGGTTTTTTTTTGGTTGGGGTTTTTTTTTTGTTTGTTTGTTTGGGTCCTTTTTTGCATGCGAGCTTTTTTCCCCCATCTCATTCTCATGCCACCACCACCACTGCCACATTTGCCCGGTAACGTTACCCCCTGTGTTACCCATTCGGGCTTCATGTATACAGCCCACCCAAACTTGTCATGCTGAAAAATCGCACAAATGAATGCCTCTGATTGTAATTGAACATATACCTTCCCAAGACGCAAGTCTACTACACTAATCACTTCACCTTGGCAGCTGGTATGTTTCTTTTTATGTTTGGTTTTTATTTTCTCTAATGATTAATATGACATGAAGAAATATTCAAAACTGTAAATTGGCATGACACTGTATCGTTGTGTACTTCAGTTCTAGAAATAGATTTGACAGACACTTTTCAAATTCACATGGTGATCGATTGTAAGGATGAAATGAAAAGTAATGTGTCAAATAAAAAATGAGAGGAAGAGAAAGCAAAGGAGCACTGATTTGACAAATCTCTGAACTCAGATGTTGAAGAGAACTTAGTTTTTTGAGCATTAAGGAGATAAGCAGTCTATAATTGTACTTCATGTACAACTCGCAAACTTGTATGCAAAGGCACAGAAGTATATATACGCACAAACAGTTACACAGGTATTGATAAGTAAGGAGTCACATTGTACATGTGTGATATGTGTATTCATGTTGAGTGTATATCATGGATGTGGAGAAGAAGGGTGAAAGAACATATGGGTATGTGTACATATTTGTGCGTGTATGTAAAGGTGTACATGTGTGTGTATGTGTGTGTGTGTGATGCAGCTGTGAATGAGTACCTGACTCAGTTCAGGGATGTGAAGGCAGTGGAAGGGGAGGTCAGGGTTCCATCTTCTATAATGCCATACCTAAGAACATCAAATAGCTTACTGTCGTTGCAGCCATAAGACTACCAAAACTTTAGCTTGTGACTATTACACCTAGCATAGGCAAAAAGCGAAAGACAAATGTTGCTAAAAAAAACCAAAAAAACAGGATGCTTTTAAAGGTAAGGTAATATCATGTTGCTTATAGCCCAGCCAACCGCAGACGGCCTTATCAGGGCTGTCACTGTGTTGAAGTCAACTCACAAGTCATAATAGAAAAAAAAAAAAAAAAAAAAAAAACTAATCACACGACCTTTTAAAACACACCGTCTAAAAACACACCAGAAATGCTGTTAAAAAATCTTTCTTCTGGAAAAATCTTAGATCAAATGAAAAAAATGTTCATCTGTTTCAGAAATTCAAAGATAACATCAGCTGGGACATCATCTATGAGCAGTGTTTTCATGGAGTGTTCTGTAAAATGTTTATGTCTTACATCATGCAAGTCCCAGCACTCCCATTTTTTTTTTTTAAGAGAATGACTCCTCCTCATTGCAGAGTTTGAATAGCATCAGACTGACTGATGTCAATGATCTGCATATGACCAGCCCACCATAGCAAAGTGGTTAGCGTCGCGGACTCCCGGGCTGGGAGGTCGTGGGTTTGATTCCCATAAGAGTCATGTGGGATTTTTCTGCCCCAACAGGCTCCTACCCAGAGTTGAGTTTGCTACAGGCTCAGTTAGAAAGACTGGGACGACACCATCGAGTTTTATCCACATGATGGATGTGTCTTTGAGAGTATTGCTCAAATTTCCTGACCAACACTGCAGGTGTCTGTATCTCTTGGGCCTGGTTGATGCCAGAATAGATTATGAAAGGAAGTGTAGAGAGTACAGCTCTGTCATGCAGTCTCAGACCAGAACGGAAATCCATAGCATCATCTTCATCATCCTCATTCTCATCAATCATTAAAAGAAAATGTCTCAAATTCTGTGCCCCTTCATGCTCTCTCTCTCTCAGGGTGACCTCAGTTTCGATGTCCCCACGCGTCTGTGGCCTTGGTTTGATTCTGTCGGGGTCAACTGCATCAGCGAGTCCATGGGGGCTGTTGTTGGATGGAATTGGTGGCACCCTCCGAAGGGAGAGCTCACTCATGCCAGCTCTGCGACTGTGCCATTATTGTCATCAGTAGGGGGCTTAGAAGGTGGTGGCCTGCGTATGTTGGATCAGAACAGGCGCCACTGAACACCGCCAAGGTGACTTGGCAGCAGCGCAGTGTCTGCTCCGGTGAGTTGCCTCTTGACAAGTGGATATTGACTGCTCCCTGTGAATTGCCGGTGCCGGGGCTGCGGCGGGACATACTGGGCTGTGGCTGTGGATGGGGTGCACTGCCGCTGAGGTGGCTCAAAAGATGGGACAGCAAAAAGAAAAAAAAAATGATTTGCATCTGGCTGCCTGAATGTGGATGTGAATGTTTTGCGTGTTGTCTGATGGAGCACTGTTTGCCTGCAGGAGATAGCACGCCACCTGCGTCCACGAACCCTGCGCGCTATTTATGGAAAAACCAAAGTGAACAACGCTGTGCACTGTACTGACCTGCCTGACGATGGGGAGCTAGAGGTGTGTGTGTGTGTGTGTGTGTGTGTGTGTGTGTGTGTGTGTGTGTGTGTGTGTGTGTGTGTGTGTGTGTGTGTGTGTGTGTGTGTGTGTGTGTGTGTGTGTGTGTGTGTGTGTGTGTGTGTGTGTGTGTGTGTGTGTGTGTGTGTGTGTGTGTGAAAAATATGTATGTGGGCCCTATGCATGTGTGAGAGCACATGTGGATGCATGCATGCTCACATATGTGCACCTCGTTGTGTGTGTGTGTGTGTGAGAGAGAGAGACAGAGACCACAGGTTTGAGGTATGATTAGATGTTCATGTAAATGTATGCATGCCTGCTTCCTGTGTATATGTTGTGGATCTGTCAAAGACATGTCTATTCATATTGATTCGTCCACGTGTTGGATTCAAATTGGTCAAATGTGCAAAATTTGTCACTAATGGTGAATGCCGTCATTGCAGCCTTAGAACAAAGAAGAAGAAGAAGAATCTACCCGACTGTCAGAAAGTGCTATGTGTAGCCTGATGTTAGTTTGGTCTTTGAACGTCAGGTTATCCCTCTGATGCAGTAACATGTAGAACCTCCCATGTCGTCTGGTGTCAAGCCTGGTCTGTGGATGCAGTTTGTACCCTTTGAAAATCTCAAAGTTTTTTAGTTGTCCTGGGGACATGTAAATGAAAAAAATTGAACAGTCCGACAAAATGCCTTCTTGCCCTTCCCATTGAGTAAAGAGTGAAGAAGAGCAACAGCCCAAGTGGATGACAATGTACCTGTGATGGTACCCGTGTGATGCTTGGCCATGAGGGAGAAAGAGAGAGAGTAGAGCTAACCATGCGCAGTGTGTGCAACGCTGCTGATACAGTTTTATTTACAGAATGAAATCTTTATCAGGAGTTTTTTGTTGAAAGTTGAATCTGGTGGTGACAAGAGATGTTCAGGAAAATATAAGTCTCTGCCAGGAAAGAATTATATTTGTGGGAGGTGAGTGTGGTGTGTTGTATTCCAGAATAAAATCTGAATGGGGAGTTTTTGTTGGAAGTTGAATCTGGTGTCGACAAAGACAGAGGTGTTTTTTGAGAAAAAAAACAAGTCTTTGTAATGAAGGCGTTATTGAAGTGGATCTGGTGTTGACATGGATAAAAAATATTCCAGAATAAAATGTTCATTGGGAGTTTTTGTTGGAAATTGAATCTGTGGTGACAAAGGTAAAAAGGAAAAAAAAAATTAAGAAAAACAAGCCTTTGCAGAAAAGGGATCTTTGTGAGAGGTGAATCTGGTGTTGACATGGACAAAAATAATCCAGAATACAATCTTCATATAGGACTTTTTGTTGGAAATTGAATCTGTGGTGACAAAGAGGAAAGAAAAAAAAAAAAAAAAGAAAAACAAGTCTTTCCAGGGAAGGGATCTCTGTGGGGGGGGGATCCAGTGTTGATGTGGACAGAAATATACCAGAGGAGAGCAATTTGTCACAGGTAGTCTTTTGAGGTAAACCTGGTGTTGACAAAGACAAAAATGTTGCTGAGAAAGCAGAATCAAGTCTTTGAAGTAAGGGAGTGCTTTGCTAGGAGGTAAGGCTAGAGCAGACAAAGCAAAATTATCCTAGAAAAAAAAGGAAGTTTGCAGGGAGGAAGGAGCCCTTTAAAAGGAGGTCAGGTTGGTATAGATAAAGGCAAAAATGTTCTGTTGAAAAAAAGGGAAGGTGTTAAAAGACAGAGTCATTATTGGTGGTCATGACTTTGAAGATTTTTGGTATAATTTTACACAGGTATCAAGGTATGCCATGACTGTCACTATCTCATTGTCTGTTTCAGGTGGAATATTTCTTCAGAATCCTGGATCGTTAAGACAGGCAAGGCCCTGCAGCATTCCTCAGGTCCACAGCGCTCCAGTACAGTTCTCCATCACTACATATCCAACAGTTAATCCTGCATATTTTCCCAGAGATTATTTATCTAAAAGGATGAACATGGGATTTGGGGGGAAAAAAGCGGGATAAAAAAAAAAAAAAAAAAAAAAAAAAAAAAAAAAAAACAGGGTGGAAGGGGGGAGCAATACCAGTGTGAATGAATCAGCACAAGCAATCAAAGCATCGCTTTAACATCCACAACCTGTGATACCACCAGTTTGAACAGCAGCAGGTTCAGTGTAGAAAACGTTGAAGGACATAAGTGCAGGATCCAGATTAAGAAGAACTAAACGTGGACATAGAAGAGATCAAGATCTTTTAGAAAGGGCGGAGCATAAACACTTGGAAGAAAGGTCTTTGTCAGTGCTGTGGTTGACAATTTGGGTGGAGAATTCTACTAACAGGTTCACCCAAGAGCGGCTTAACTACCAACCCAGATTAGACTTGCAGACATAATGATGAGTATTATAACTTTAGACTGAAAATGAGCATGGTGTATTTTGGAAAAGTCCACCAAGGGTGTTTAATGTAATCATGGGAAAATAGGAGCAAAACTTGAAGCTGTTCCACTGAACGTTTTTGGTGTCCTACATCCGTCCCATGTGGTGAATGTGATTCTTTGTGTTTAGAGCAATGAGAACACCCCTGGCTTGGTCATGTGTACTTTGTCATTGTATGTGCAGACTAGCATCTATGGTGATCTTTTGTGTTTACAAAAAAAAAAGACAACTGTGAAGAAGTGAATAAACTTTGTGACGTTATGAATTTGTGAAGCATGGAAGTAATATTCATTGTATTGATTAATCTGTATAAATCGGCACAAGCTAGCTCACATGTTTAACTGTTAAGACTCATACACAAGCACATATATGGATGCTTGCTCTACTATACACAGGCACACGCGCACACACACACATGCACGCACACACACACACACACACACACACAGATGACATCTGGCACAAGAATAGATGCCACTGACTTCAAAAGTAGAACAAGCAAGAAAACTCATTTTAGGTTCAGTTGCTTTGGCCTTGTAAACAGAGATGGCATCTACTTTCACTTTCTTTCTCTCTCTCATCGTGGCAGCATGAACTCCTTCAAGGCTAGTGACTGTAGTCTGAAGCCAGTGACTCACTGTAGGACCTGCTTGGCCTCATGGCTTGTCACAGCGGTCTTTGAGTTACGCTTATCTACATAGAATTTTCTTCGTTTACATGTTTGGTTCATTCTGTGTTGGGGAATGGATGAAATGCAGGGAGCCATCTGCTGAGGAGCAAAGGGAAGAGACAGAGATTTCACTTCACCTGTCCCAGAGTGTTGAAGATCATTGGGGCGCCACAGAAGACTTTGCAACCAGCTTTCTCAACTCCTCCTGGTTCTCAGACGCTCTCAAGCAGTTTGCTGAGCGTGAGGCCAGTCCATGCATTGTTGTTGTCCTCCTATCTCTTTTTTTTGTCTTCCTGTCCTGATGAAACAGAGTGCAGGTTCGAAATGACTCAGAGAGACAGTAAAGACCAGAATCTCAGAATTTGTACTCCGCTCTCTGGGAGGCTGGGAATCACTGGAGTTTGATCGAGGGGAGTGGTGACAGCTTGCTTTGGTGATTTGAAAATCAATTGACACCAACATTGGGAGTTCGGAACTTGTTCAGGCCGCTCAATTCGGTCATCAGAAAAGCCAGCCAACAATATTGCAGTGAAAATCAGGATGATGAAAAAAAAAAAGAATGAAAGAGTTAGGCCTACAAATATTTCTGTACAATTTTAGTGTATAAGATGGTGATGAATATGTATTTTTCTACAACTTTGCAGTGTTAGACTGTGATGAACTGCTCAATTACATGTCTCATTTCGGTTTAGCAATGATTATGAACAAATGGCTGTCCAGAATTTATCTACAGATCAACATGTTACCTTTGCTGGGGTTAACCTTTGCAGAAACCATTTCATGGGGCAGTCAGATACAGAGCAGAAAGGCGTATAACTCACTCACTTGGGAAGCGAGCAAAGACCTTAGCTCAAACCTCTCCACAGAGGTCAGGATTTCTCTCTCTTTCCACAGGAGCTTCAAGTGGACATCTAGCCTTTCAGAGAAGACGATAAATGATAAGACAATTAGACAATAAACCATGGACCTGTATGTGAGGGGTTCCACAACAACATGGTACCTCAGGGTAAAGTCTTAGTTTAGAGGCTCCCTTTGTGTCGACGTCATTGATTGGCGCTCTCAGGAACGGGAGCACCTACTCTTCATGAGGAGATCAAGGAGATCGACATAACTGGGAGCCCTAGACTAGGGCATTGTTATATTGTCTCTGGCAAAATTCTGTGTAAAATGTTCCTCTTGAAAGATACACAAAATGTATGGATAGATAGATAGATAGATAGATGGATATAGGCAGGTGGAAAAAAGGACAACATTTGCGTTGCACTCTACTATGGCGACACTCTCTCCACAGCGAGACAACGTACCAGGGAAACAACAACAAACAAAAAAGAATAAGAAAAAAAGACAAAAAAAAATTGCTGTGACAAAAATCCTGCACAGTAAATATTATACATGGCAGGTGCACGTATGATGAAAGAGTGATAACTCATCAGAAGGAATTTCCTCTGAGATGCATTTTAAGGAACATGGTACTTATTCACAACAACTAGTGACATGGACTTGAACTCAGAACTAAGGAATTAATCAGATTACTTTGACCTTTGACCCCCTCTTTGGGTCATCAAGGATCGAGACGGTGCAGCATGTATGTTTCAACAGACCAAACACAAGAAGTTAATTTCTGAGGGCAAAAAGAGAAAGGATGAAAATGAGAGACATCTATTTTGAGGCTGACTGTCTGTGCTTCATAAATGAGATTGAGCTGAACTACTTTTTTCACTGAAGTTTTTCTTTCTTGCTTGCTTTCTTCCTTACTTTCTGTCTGTGTTTCTTTCTTTCTTTGTTGTTCTCGTTTGCTTTCTTTTTCTTTCTTTCTTTCTTTTTTTTTTTTTTTCCTTTTTTTCTTTTTTTTTTTCTTTTTCTCTCTCTTTTTTTTTTTTTCCCCATCTTTTTTTTTTATGTCGTTCTTCCTACGGTTGCATGACGGAACTCAGGTTGCCTAACACAGCGGGGGGGGGGGGGGGGGGGGGGGGGGGGGGGGGGGGGGGGGGGGGGGGGCAGCCCGCTGGTCAAAGCCGGCATGACCCCTGACCTGTTGACCCTGAAACATTGACCTGGAACTGCCACATCAACAGCGAGCCAGCGCTTTACGTCATCGATTCTGGGGCACAGAAATCGCGATGACAGCAATGTCGCGCTCATTGACCCAGTTGAGGAAGTGTGTGACCGACCTAGATGGGCCTACGTGGTCGCCTGGAAGTCTGTTTGCTGACCGTACTGACCATGAGCGTTTGGTGTATTTGATACATGTAGGTCTGATCACGAATTGTCAGTTTTAAGTTAAGTATGTCAGCCTCTGTAGAAACGTAGTTATTGAAATTATCGCGGGTACAAATGTGTGTGTGTGTGTGCGCGCGCGCGCGCGCGCGCGTGTATGTGTGTGTGTGTGTGTGTGTCTTTTATTTGCACATATAAATGTGTTTGACGGTCTACCAGTATGATTATCCGAAGTCAGAGGTAAACTTTCTGGCGAACTTGATGAGATCACAGATCTCCTGATGTGTGTGTGTGTGTGTGTGTGTTTTTGGTGGGGCGGTAGGTGGGGGATACCAGTGGCGAGAATGTTTTACTCCAAATGATCGGCACGGCTGCAGTTTACGCGGCAATTATGAAAGAGAGACAGATAGAGGTAGAAACGGAGAGAGCCAAAAACACAGAGACAGACAGACAGACACGGAAGGACAGATGAAATGAAAGACTTGAGAGACAGACAGACAGATGTAGAAACGGAGAGAGACAGACAGACACGGAAGGACAGATGAAATGAAAGACTTCAGAGAAAGTTAGCGATTCGAAAATCCCGACTATGTTTCCGTTTGAAAGTGAGGTTATGTCGGCGAAAACTCAAACAAATAAGTAAGCTTATTGTCGGTGGAAACTCAAACAAATTTTGAAGAGAAATGAGAAGAAATCTACCGGATGAAAAGGGCAAACAAACTGCACGACAAAAGCGTCAGTCAGGTTCTTTCCCTTTGTAACTAGTTCTGTGGCTGTGTCCGCGGCTTGCTGAGGCTGAATCCAGGTGTGCTGTTATTAGCACGTGGAGAGGAGATGCGGACTAGCCTATTGAGGGTGGATGGCTATCACTTTCTGTGATTGTATTCGGATTCCGACGACGGATCTAGAGTGATGACGGATCCAGAGTAAGCTTACACAGTGTTGTCACTAAGAAAGCTCCACTCCACCGTGGTACGATTTAAAAAAAAAAAAAAAAAAAAAAAACCCGGTGCCTCAATTGGTTTGTTCTGTAGGCTTACATGGTGAAGCGTGGTACTTCACAGACAGAGTCATTGGTGCACAAGAAACCCTTGCATGCCTTGTTAAGAAAGACTACCACGTAGGCCTATCAAAAAATACCTTGTTTTGCGATTTTTTTTAAAATTTTATTTTATTTATTAATTATTTTTTTTGTTGTTGATGCTCTTCTTGTTATATTTTTGTCTGTACCATATACATGCAAAACAATGTCTAATTGGTGGATATTGTTCACACGGGATTTGCGCCCATTCGCCAGCAATGCCAAACGCATTCCAGCGCATTCGACCAGTTAGATAGTCGGTCAAGGGACCTAACTCTTCACTGCATGTCTCATCACTGACGTGTATGTTTTATTTCAGCCGCTGTAGATAACTAGGTCACAGTTATTGCGGTCGTACCCACACCCCCACTCTCACGCCCACCTCCACACACTCCCTACCCGACCCTCCCTTGTCCCCTCCTTTTTGGCTACGCATTGTATACTGGACTGGTCAATTATTGGCAGCTACACTAATTATGAATCGGTCATTTGTCTCTCTCTCTCTCTCTCTCTCTCTCTCTCTCTCTCTCTCTCTCTCTCTCTCTCTCTCTCTCTCTCTCTCTTGTCCGAATCGGGACAAAACGCTGTCTTGTCCATATAGACAACTTGCTGTCTTCTAAGTAGGGACAACATACTGTCATGTCCATGTCTGGACAACACAGCGCTGTGTTCCATTGTCCGTGTTGTGACAACATACTGTGTTGTGTTGTCCGTGCTGGGATGACACACTATGTTGCTTTGTTTGTGACGGAACAACTCATTGCCTTGTGTTGTCCACATTTGGACAATACGCTTTCTTGTGTTTTTCTGTGTCGGGACAAAATATGACTTCGTGTCGTCTTATGTCGTCTATGTTTGGACAACAGACTGTATTCTTTTATCCGTAATTGTAAAAGTACACAGTTTTTTTTTTTCTGTTATCCATATTTGGAAAATACACAGTCTTGTGTTGTCCATATTTGGAAAAATACAGTCTTGTGTTGTTTCTGTTTAGAAATCACACTGTCTTGTATTGTCCGTATCTGGAAATATACAGTCTTGTATTGCCCATCATTATTTAGAAATCAGACTCTCTTCGATTGTCCATAACTATCTGGAAAATACACAGTCGTGTGGTGCGCATATTTGGAAATCATTCCGTCTTCTATTATCCATATTTGGAAAATACACAGTCTTGTGTTGACCTTATTAGGAAAATGCGCCGTCTAGTATTCGCCCATGTTTGGAAATGGCACTGTCTTCTATTGTCCATAAACATTTGGAAAATACACACAGTGTTGTGTTGTCCACATTTGGAAAACACGCTTGTCTTGTGTTTTCCATATCTGGACAGCATACTACTTCGCGCTGGCCCTTGTTCAGACGAATCAGTGTCTGGAATAGTTCGTGTGGATGAAATGTACTAGCTTGTGTCTGTACGGATAAGAACGATTATTGTTCGAGAATCCTCACGCTGGACCGGACAATACATCTCTAATGTCCACCAGTCGGGTTTTTTTTTTTTTTCCTTCCGAAGTTGATCGATTTGTGCAGCATGTTAGATGTCAATAACTGCAAGACAAACACCGGTATTTTGCAGAGGCATATGCGCAACACAGAGGAGGGAAAGATCACTTGAACGCATGCAGGCAAGCAGGAAAGCATGCACACATGCACAAAAATCAGATGCACGCGCATCGCGCGCGCGCCTTCCTACCATTGGCTAGTTGGTTTCCATTCATTGTCCATCAGACCAGAGCACGATTCAGCTGGTCTATGTAAGATATTGATTGGTGACTTGTGTCGGTAAGGTACGCCTTTGGCAGACCCACAGTCTCCCCTCTCTCTCTCTGAGAGTTTGAAGGGATAGTGGGTACACAACATACCTATTAGAAGGAAAACCAATGAATGATCTCTCTGTGTGTGTGTGTGTGTGTGTGTGTGTGTGTGTGTGTGTGTGTGCGCGCGCGCACGCGCAGAGGGGGGTGTATGTGTGTGCGCGGGGGGGGGGGGGGGGGGGGGGGGGGGGGGGGGGGGGCTTGTCACGGTCTAGCTGCAAATGAAGTCTTGTGACCTCTCGTTAAAGTATCACACTCATAGCGTGTGTGTTTTTCAATTCGTTTGTGCGCCAATGCTTAAAAAAAATCTCAAAATCGATTTTTTTTTGGGGGCTGGAAATGACCCCAAAATACGTTTTAGAAGCCGTGCATGCCAGACCAAGGTGCCCCCTTAAGTTCCCCATTGTACCTGCTGCGCACGTGTACTCATGCACACACGCACACTCGGCTTCATACGCGCATCGGTTCCGTATCCTTGAGCGGCGGTAATGGGGTCTACACCAAACTGAAAAGCTGTGGAAATGAACTACCAGCTGTTCATCATTGATTAAACATTAATAAACGAGTGTTAATTGAGGAAAACTTTGAACTTCTGAGGTCCGTGCTGCCCTCAGGGATGACGACAAGCTGGTTCCGCACACATGGACCTTCTCCACAGTGTGAGGTAGACGTGTGTAGACTGATACGTGTGTGTGTGTGTGTGTGTGTGTGTGTGTGTGTGTGTGTGTGTGTGTGAAAACATGCGTGCTTGCGCGTGATTGCTCTCTCTCCTCTCTCTCTCTCTCTCTCTCTCTCTCTCTCTCTCTCTCTCTCTCTCTCTCTCTCTCTGTGCGCGCGCGCATGCATACGCACATATGCGTGCGACTTATGCCCCCCTCCTCAACCCCTACTCCCGGGGCCCCCTTTTCTTCATTCTCTGTATGCTTTTTTTTTCCCTAAGTTCACAGGCTCACAGTTTTACACACGCATGTACGTACGTACGTACGTACACACACACACACACACACACACACACACACACACACACACACAGAGCAGGGTGGGTGTGGAGGTTGGGGGGAGGGGGGGGGGGATCGGTGAGTTGATCTTTTGAAACCGCAGTGTTGATAAAGAGGCTCAATGTTGGCTTTTCACGTGCCTGCGTTTGATCAGGAATTCAGTGTTGTAGACATATACATCCACACTTCGCTCCTTGACCTGAAAAATCGGGATTTCACCAGCCGCGTGCGTCTTTCCTCAAACAACAAAGCCAGCCACATCGACAAGTGAGTCACTTATTTTTAGAGCTTCGCGCAGTGACGAGTACACTTCAGGCCACACACCCTCTTTAGAAATGCTCAGTTTACTGCCAACGTCATCTTTATTATCGTCGCCAGCATATCGATACCATCAGAGTGGTGACGTAACAGTAGCTGTTATACATCTCTCTCTCTCTCTCCCTCCTCCTCTCTCTCTCTCTCTCTCTCTCTCTCTCTCTCTGTCTGTGTGTGTGTGTGTGTGTGTGTGTGTGTGTGTGTGTGTTTAGATAGCCAGCTTACACCTCGTGAACAATTTAAGCAAATGTACAGTGTAAATATCAATTTCCATGATTTTTTTTTTTGTCTGATTGTATAGCAGCCCTATTCGAGTATATACGGAAAGCAACGATCACGGCTGAAAATCATTAATATTTCAAAATGTGTTGGCCATTTTAAGGGTCAAAACAAATATCATGCCATACTTACAGACATCCTATTTTTCCCGAACTGCTGCCGAAAACGGTACACCGTGAACCGAATATTGAAAACGATGGGGAAAGTTTCTTGTTAACATCATCGCAACACCCCGACGTGGTCGGTGGATGGTTCTCATGAAAATAATTCACAGAATCTTGGGACTCGTGTAATTGTGCAGGAAGTTCATGCACTGATCTGTGAGCTATGTACTTTCTGTGACATGCTGGAGGATAACATTGTGCACATGTTTTGGTATCGTACGCCCTTCAATGATTTTGCAAAGCATTGGTGAATTGGACGAATGGAAATGTTTGAATGTAATTGATCTGTTGACAACCCAGCAACTGGCTATAATTGTACAGAATGAAAATATACATATTGGATCTGTCTTTTTTTTTTTTTCCATTGTGTTATTCGCTGAACGTTAAGTGGACCAGTATATAATCTTTTAAAAAAAAAAATATTTCCCAGTAAGGTGAAATATAAACAAAGAACCAAAGCGTACGTTGACATTGCTCGCTAACCCCCCCCCCCCCCCCCACACCACACACACACACACACGCATGCACCTACGCGCACACACACACACACACACACCACACACCACACACACACACACACACACACACACACATCGATGCCCCGTGTCAGCCGCGGATGTACCCAGTTATCCCACACCGATAAGCGGTAAGCTACCTTTCAGCGTCGTTTGGCGTGGATGTGTATGTGCCAGCCAGCCAGCCAGCCAGCCAACCTAACACTCCATCAACCAACACACCAGGCGACCGATGAGCCTCGCTCTGTGTGTGTGTGTGTGTGTGTGTGTGTGGGTGTGTCTATCTCTGTCTGATTGTCTTTCCTCTTGTCTGCCAGTCTCTCTCTCTCTCTCTCTCTCTCTCTCTCTCTCTCTCTCTCTCTCTCTCTCTCTCTTCCTCCCCTCCTCCTCCTCCCCCCCCCCCCCCCCCCCCACACACGTACACACACACACACGCGCACGCGCGCGCAGGGAGAGAGAGAGAGAGGGGAGGGGTGGAGAAGCGGTTTTTTTATTGTTCGACCCAAAGCGGCTCTTTACGCCTAAAGCCTGGTCGGAAAGTCCCGTACAAAATGGTGGCGGGCTGTCGGTTTGCAGCAGACAACTTGTTTGGCGGCGTGACGATTGTGTGAGTTGCTTGCCGCCTGCCTGAAATCCCGAAGACTTGTTAACCTTAACTGTGACTGGTTTGGCGGTGGCGTTTAGACATTTCTGAGCAATATTTTCGCGAAGGATATCATCTGTCTTCAAGCGAATGAAAGACGATTGGACATTGGAAACAAACATTGTTGTTGCTGCTGCTTTTGTGTTTGCAAGACCGCAAACGAAGTGTGAAAAGAGAAGCAAGAAGGTAAAATAGCTATGGCTTATTCATATTGTATGAGAACGGCTGTGCCAGTGAGTTTTGCTGCTGACTATTTTCCCACACTACGAGCGGCGCCGGTAAGTTGAAATTCTGTTCAGTGAATTTTTTTTTTTTTTTTTTTTAAATGTTCTTGGATGATGTGTTGTTATGTTTCTTCCTGGTGTTTCTCTCATATATTTCGTTTGAAGAGTCGGTGTATTTTCTTAAAAACTTTTATCGCTTGTGTACGAATGTGTGTGTGTGTTGTGTGTGTGTGTGTGTGTGTGTGTGTGTGTGTGTGTACCTTTCCATCATTTCTACCACACACACACACACTCTCTCTCTCTCGCCACACTCTCTCTCTCTCTCTCTCTCTCTCTCTCTCCTCTCTCTCTCTCTCTCTCATACTCATGCTCTGTCTGTCTATCTGTCTGTCCTATCTCTCTCTCTCCCCCCCTCTTCCCCCCCCCCCCCCCCCCCCCCCCCCCGACACACACACACGCGCGTACGTACTTGTACAGACATAGACGCACTGACTGAAACCAATTTATTGTCAGATTAACTCAAAGTTGTACTGACAAACAGACGCACATACACACATACGCACACGCGCGTGCGCGCGCACGCACGCACGCACACGCACAGAGACAGAGATGAGAGAGAGAGAGGGGGGGGGGGGGAGGAGGAGGGAGACTGTTTCAACCCTTTTTGATGTAGCCACACATCCATTCTTTGACCATTTACTGCATCGTTTTCTCCCGTACGTGCCCTCCCCATCATTCCCCCTCGTGTTCAAAGCTGGGATTAGACATGTTTGTAGTTTAAACACACAAACATGCGCGCGCGCTCAAACACACACACACACACACACACACACACACACACACATACACCATACTACTCCTCTCTCTCTCTCTCTCTCTCTCTCTCCTCTCTCTCTCTCTCTCTCTCTCTCTCTCTCTCTCATTCACTTCCCTCCCTCCCTCATCTAGTTTTATTGCCAAACCCGCAATCGTTGTTGTACTCCCAGTTCTTATAGAACAGAGAGTACTTTAGAATGGGAACGAAGAAATGCTGTGTGTGTGTGTGTGTGTGTGTGTGTGTGTGTGTGTGTGTGTGTCCGTCAGTCAGTCCGTGGTCAAAATGTGTTCCACTCGCTCCAGACCAAACTATTGGGCCGATCTTTCTGAAAATTTGTAGGTATGTTTCATTATAGGTCACGGATGATGCCCGATGTGTTAGTTTACCGTTATAGCCGTTGCTAACGGCTGTAACGGCCTGTGACGGTTATTCTTCTTTATGGAGTATCTCAGACAGTACTCGGGTCGATCTTTGTGAAAATTAGCAGGTATGTTCATTATGGGTCATGGATGATGCCCGATGTTTTAGTTTACCCCGTTATAGCCGTTGCTAATGGCTCTAACGGCCCATACCGGTTTTTCTTTTTTTTTATGGAATGTCTCAGAAAGTAATTGTCCGATCTTTCTGAAAATTTGTAGGTATGTTCATTATGGGTCACGGATGATGCCCCGACGTTTTAGTTTATCGTTATGGGCGTTACTAATGGCTATAACGACCCATTACGGTTGTTCTTTTTTATGGAATATCTCATAAAGTACGTGGCCGATCTTTCTGAAAATGAGTAGCTATGTTCATTATGGGTTACGGATGATGTCCGATGTTTAAGTTTACCGTTATAGCCGTTACTAACGGCCCATAATGGTTTTCTTCTTTGTGGAAAATCTTAGAAAGTTCTTGGCCGATCTTTCTGAAAAGTTATAAGTATGTTCATTATAGGTTACAAAATGATGGCCGATGTTTACCAGAATAGCCATTACTAACGGTTACACCAGCCCAAGACGGTTTTTTCCTCTTTATGGAATATCTCACAGGTATTCAGAATAAGCTGGGAGTACGTGTATATGCTTTGCGTCTTGTTTCTTTCTCTCCTGCTATTAGAAAGAACCAATTCGCTGTTGATTAATGAATCAGTTCACCTTACTAGTCAGTAATTACAATGCTATTTTCGATTGGACATTTTTTCTTTCACAGTGAACGAATCTACCAGTCCGTTTGTTTGACGTGTTGTTCTGCCAAGTAGCGGTGATATAGTTTGACCTGAATCACATAGTTATGTTGGTGTTTGAACTCATACCATGCTGACTGAGCAGAAAAATCCGGTTTTCGTTTATATGCGCAGAATAATTCTCTGCCCCCCTCACTCCTCCCCTCCCCTTACCGCTCCCCCCCCCCCACCCTTTTTCCAGCCGCTCTTTGAATTCAGATGCGTTCGGTCCACAAGCACGTAAAATTCTCTCTCTCTCTCTCTCTCTCTCTCTCTCTCTCTCTCTCTCTCTCTCTCTCTCTCTCTCTCTCTCTCTCTCTGTATAAATTATCTTCGTCTCTGTCCCTGTCTGTCTCTCTCTCGCTTTCCTCTCGCACTTTGGAGTTCAGAAGTGTGTAGCCTATGTGTATGTGACACGTACAACAACAAACAAATGTGTGTATTACTGCAACATCTGTGCTGCGTCGTTAAAACGTTCACTCTCTTACTCTCCTCCCCAGCCCACCTACCTCCACGCTTTCCTCTATCTCACACTCATACCCCCTCTCCTCCACTCTTTGATAAAAGCTATGTGGGGAAATGCTCGGGATATAGGGACTATCCATGCGAACTCGGCTCATGTTTTGAGGGACGTCAGAGACAGTCTGTGTGTGTGTGTGTGTGTGTGTGTGTGTGTGTGTGGTGCCATCTTCTGGGCCACCTCAGTGGCAGAGCACCCATGTCGCTCATTCCGACACCCCATCTACAGCCACAGCCCGGCCCACCCCGCCCCGCCGCAGCCCCGGCGTCACCAAACCACAGGGAGCAGTCAATGTCAAAAGACAACCCACCAGAAGAGACACTGCACTGCTGCCGATTCACTTCGGTTAGTGTTCAGTGACGCCTGTTGCGATCCTACATACGCAGGACACCACCTACTAAGCCCCCTTCTGACTACATTAATTGCTTAGTCGCGGAGCCGGCACGAGTGAGCTCTCCCTCCGGAGGACGCCACAACGTCCATTCAAGGACAGCCCGCCCCCGTCCTCATCGACTCGCCGATACTGGTGAGCCCGACGGAATCAAAGCAAGGCCACAGACCTGGAGAGGGCATGGAGAGTGAGGTCACGAGGAGAGCAGGGCATGAAGGGCCTCAGCTCTAGTCTTACTGGGTTTGCCAAACCTGAACGGGGCTGAGAAGCACAGACCCCTGAGTCACCTTGGGTTTCATCACGTCATCTAACTACTCCTGTTTCTAATAAAAAACGGGTTCTCCCCCCAGGGGAGCGGTGGTGTAAAGAGCCAGGCAGTCACACAGCAGTAAAAAGACACATGACATGTGCATGAGCGACGCTCTCTAGTATTCAAGATCTGAAACAGCTGTTTATTTTGTTCCCTAAACCAGTGTTTTACAGAGCAGGTTTATTCCGTGCCCTGTGTGTGTGTGTGTGTGTGTGTGTGTGTGTGTGTGTGTGGCTTGTATGTCTGTAAGTTTATCTTAATACAACATACTTTGTGATTTTTCTTTATCACGTATATCACGTAAAAATGTTGGATATACTGTTGACATTGTGTTTTTCACCTTTTACTGTTGTAACTTTGTTTTTTTTTTTCCACTAATCAGGCAAGTTGTGAAACAAATCTTCTTGTTCTTATTCATTTACCTCACTGAAAATCTCTCTTTCTCCCCCCTCTCTCTCTCTCTCTCTCTCTCTCTCTCCTCTCTCTCTCTCTCTCTCTCTCTCTCTCTCTCTCTCTCTCTCTCTCTCTCTCTCCACGAAATGAGGAAGTATTTAAAAGGATGAAAAAGGGCAAATGCACTAACATGTTTTACGTTAGTTAACATCAGTGGTGATATATACATTCTCGTTAATTCTCACATACATCCAAACATCAACACAATAATTATGATAACAGGAACCAAACATATGCAGTTTCGGGATTTTCATGAAAACATACTTCCTTCCTTCAGACGGAGTAATAGCTGCAATACTTGTAAAGCGTGTTTGGGCATGCACATGTACGCACTTACGCGCGCGTGCGCGCACACACCACACACACACACACACACAC
>JADBJO010001711.1:299492-304492 GCA_016801955.1 Conus betulinus | reverse complement strand
CTCTTAAAATAAAATTCGTTCGTTCGTTTGTTCTCTCTGTCTGTCTCTCTCTCTCTGTCTCCTCCTTCTCCTCCTCCTCTTTCTCCTTCTTCACCCCCCCTCCCCCCCTCCCCCACCGACAATCTACACCCAAACTTCCATACCCCGCCAGCATAAGGGGAGATTAGGGGGTCTTCGACGTGCAAATACACTGAGAGAGCTCGGGCAACCAGTGTATCAGCCCGTTCCTGTGAGCCTCCGTTTTTCCCTCCCTCCCCCCCTCCCCCGCCCTTCTTCTTCTACAAAAAGCATGCGCGCATATCCTCGGGCACGGGGGGAGTGGTGTGTGTGTGTGTGTGTGTGTGTTCGCGTGCGTGCGTGCGCGCGCGCGCGCGTGTGTTTATGTGTGTATTGTCTGTACAAGCGCGGGCGCATATGTATGTGCGTACGCGCGTTCGTGAGGTTGTTTTAATCATGACAATTAACCTGATGATTTCTACAATTATAGTCTAATCTATTCACAGATCAGTACCGACTTTCACAGACTATATCAAAAATGAAAGAGCAAATCACGTATCCAGCGCTCACTGACGGCAAATCTTCATCCACGTTGATCTCGATGAATGAATACATGGGGGGGGGGGGGGGGGGGGGGGGGGGGGATAAAAACAAAACAAAACAAACAGACAAACAAACAAAAAGATGCAAAGTGTATAAAAGTGCTCCCAGTTTATCTTGAATACGCGTGAGATATTCCATAAAGAGGAAAAACCCGTTTTCGGGCCGTTACAGCCGTTAGTAACGGCTATTCTGGTAAACATCGGCCATCATCCGTGACCCATAATGAAAATACATACAAATGTTCAGAAAGATCGGCCCAGCAGTTTTGTCTGGAACGAGTAGAACACATTTTGACCGCGGACGGACACCACACACACACACACACACACACACACACACACACACACACACACACACACACACATGTACACCCACGTACACACACACACACACACACACACACACACACACACACACACACACACACACACACACACACACACACACTCAGCATTTTTTTTCGTTCCCATCCTAAACTATTCCCTGTTCTATAACAACTGGGAGTACCAAAACATGCATGTCCATCTCACACTGCACCCAGTTGTAGCCATGCTGAGTGTTCCTCCTCTGGGTAACGTTGTCCTGGCGGAACAAGGCGATCACGAAGCACTCACTGACCACAACAGTCACGGTCAGGCACAGAACAAGCCGCTTCACTCCAAAGACGACGACACAGACCCCGCCCCCCCTTCCTCCCCCCCCCCCCCCCCCCCCCCCCCCCCTTCCGATGTGGACGTACACTAACATCGTTCCCTGATGGGTCACCGTCATCAGGCGCAGAGTAGTGGAGAGTACAAGACAAGCTTGACCAAAGAACAAAATGATCGCCATTATTAATATATTGATTAGAAACTTAATAGGGTGTGAATGGTTATTAGTATGTTGATAGAAAAATGTGATCCTGAAAATTGTGTCACGTGTTTTTACAATCTCGTATGATGTTTGTGTATAATATTGTTTATGTCGTTCGCTGGGATTTGTTCGTTGTGTGTGTCCCCTAGGAACAGAAAAGAAAAAGAAAAGAGAAAAGAAAATGGGAGACAACGTCCGCCGTTTCTTAGTTCGTCGGCTCCTACCCAGAGTTGAGTTTGCTGCGGACTCAGTTGGGAAGACTGGGACCACACAGTCGAGTTTCATCCACTTAATGGATGCGTTTCTGAGAGTGTTGCTCAAATTTCTGACCAACACTGCAGGTGCCTGTATCTCTCGGGCCTGGTTGACGCCGGGATATATTATGAAAGGAAGCGTAGAGTACAGCCCTGTCATGTAGTCTCAGACCGAAATGGAAATCCGTAGCATCATCTTAATCATCCTCATTCTCATCGATCAGCATTTAAAAAAAAATGTCTCAAATTCTGTGGCCCTTCATGCCCTGCTCTCATGGTGACCTCAATTTCGATGTCCTCTCCACGTCTGTGGCCTTGGTTTGGTTCCGTCGGGGGTCACCGGTATCGGCGAGTCCATGGGGGCTGTCGTTGACGGACGTGGTGGCCCCTCCCTCCGGAGGGAGAGCTCACTCACGCCGGCTCCGCGACTAAGCAATTATTGTCGTCAGTAGGGGGCTTAGTAGGTGGCGTCCTGCGTATGTTAGATCGTGTGTGTGTGTGTGTGTGTGTGTGTGTGTGTGTGTGTTGCGAACGACCTCTTGATGGTGCATGAAATGGTCGGTATTCTTACTAAGCTTGACAAGCGGTTGATGACCCTGGCTGTAACATTACGGTGATCCTGGGGTTGCGGGTTCGAATCTCCACCGGGCCGTTTCGGTACAGGGGGATATTTTCCGCGCGGAGTTGACATTGGTTCTAACTCCATTCCGCATACAGTCCTTCGAATGGGACTTTAAACCGAGGTTCCGTGTGTGTCAACGCAGGCATAACATCTTGCACACACACGTCAACATCCCATCACCAAGTTCGGAAGAGAAGGCCGGTTTGGCCGCTGGTATGGGTGACACGTTACACATAGCATGCACCTTCCCCTGAAGTTGAGAGTATGACTGCCGTAATGGCGGGATAAAGAAAGAAAAAAAAACGGTCATACACGAATCTCCACTCCCTTTGTTGGGTAGATGGGATTCATCCTTGCCTGTCTATACAGCGAGTGTCCGCACGAGTATCAGCCTGCGTACGCGGGGAAGGAAAGAGAGAAAGACAAGGGGGAAGAATTAGAGCAGGGTGAGGGTGAGAGAGGGTGATCTGGGAGGGGCTGAAGGGGGGGGGGGGGGGGGGGAGGAGCTGCTGCTGGATTCGAACTAGACGGAGCGCTCAAATGATAAAACCCGGAATACAAATGTCAGCCTGATGATGTTTTGTTTGCCTGCCTTGATGATTACCTCCCTTTCCGTCTCTCTCTCTCCGTTCTTCATCACCTGTGGTAACTACGGTCTCCCCTCCTTCTCCCCCTATCCCCCCATACCCCCCCCCCCCCCCCCCCCCCTTCCCTGTCTTTCAAAATTAATGTGACGTAGGGGAAGCGCCTCTTAATCACCTACACAGGCTGTCAGGCAGCAATGGAGAGTTGTCTTTTTTTTTAATTTTTTGTGGACAGTACATTCCTGACGCCTTGTTTGTTTTTGAAATGGGGACGACTCCTATGTCGTTTTTGCACTCTTCGTTGTGTGTGTGTGTGTGGGGGGGGGGGGGGGGGGGGGGGTATGCACGCAAGCCTGTGTCTGTACGCATATGTGTGTGTGTGTGTGTGTGCGCGCGCGCGCGCGCGCGTGAGTTCGTACATGCGTGCGTGCGTGCTAGTGTTTGTATGTGTGTATATGTATGTGCACGCGCGTACACACACACGCGCACACACACAACACACAACACACACACACACACACACACACACACACACACACACACACACACACACACACAATACACACTCTCACAGGCACACACACACACACACACACACACACACACACACACACACACACACACACCACACACAATACACACTCTCACAGGCACACACACACACACACACACACACACACACACACACACACCACACACACACACCCGCCCGCGCGCACGAGTGTATATGTGTGTGTGTGTGTGTGTGTGTGTGTGTGTGTGTGTGTGTGTGTGTATGGGGGTAGCTGGTAAAGTCAGCGTTAGCCGATGTCTGAACTATCTGACAGCAGGTTTCCTGACTATCGTGAGCTGACTGACAGTGTCGATATTATCGTAGTGTCTCTGTCCTCGCTCAGATGACGTCACTATGTTTGCTGCATGGGAGAGACACAAGAATGGCGGAACCGACTTCTAAAATATACCATTTTTTCCGATCGTCCGCTCTCTAAGGCAAAGGTTATCTGTCGTTCAGATGATTTTTTTTTTAAAAGACAGAATGGAATTGAAATATTTGAAAAACAAGATTGTTTCAGCCTCGTTTGTTTTTTTTCTTTTTCTTTCTTTTTGTTTTCAAACGTCTGTTTTATTTGTAAATGTCAATGCATAGGTCGGGATACGCGATTCGTCCTGTGGTGTCTAAACTGCGTTTAGTGGTACAGGGCTGTGCGTGATGCAAGTGTTCGCTGGCTGATGAAAGTGAGCTTTGGCGCGCTGGCATCTCCTGATGAAAGTGAGCTTTGGCGCTCTGGCATCTCCTGATGAAAGTGAGCTTTGGCGCTCTGGCATCTCCTGATGAAAGTGACCAGTGTTTGGCGCTCTGGCATCTCCTGATGAAAGTGACCAGCGTTTGGCGCTCTGGCATCTCCTGATGAAAGTGACCAGCGTTTGGCGCTCTGGCATCTCCTGATGAAAGTGACCAGCGTTTGGCGCTCTGGCATCTCCTGATGAAAGTGACCAGCGTTTGGCGCTCTGGCATCTCCTGATGAAAGTGACCAGCGTTTGGCGCTCTGGCATCTCTCCTGATGAAAGTGACCAGTGTTTGGCGCTCTGGCATCTCCTGATGAAAGTGACCAGTGTTTTGGCGCTCTGGCATCTCCTGATGAAAGTGACCACCGTTTTGGCGCTCTGGCATCTCCTGATGAAAGTGACCAGCGTTTGGCGCTCTGGCATCTCCTGATGAAAGTGACCAGCGTTTGGCGTTTGGCGCTCTGGCATCTCCTGATGAAAGTGACCAGCGTTTGGCGCTCTGGCATCTCCTGATGAAAGTGACCAGCGTTTGGCGCTCTGGCATCTCCTGATGAAAGTGACCAGTGTTTGGCGCTCTGGCATCTCCTGATGAACCAGTGTTTGGGCGCTCTGGCATCTTGATGAAAGTGACCAGCGTTTGGCGCTCTGGCATCTCCTGATGAAAGTGACCAGCGTTTGGCGCTCTGGCATCTCCTGATGAAAGTGACCAGTGTTTGGCGCTCTGGCATCTCCTGATGAAAGTGACCAGCGTTTGGCGCTCTGGCATCTCCTGATGAAAGTGACCAGCGTTTGGCGCTCTGG
>JADBJO010001711.1:286992-289492 GCA_016801955.1 Conus betulinus | reverse complement strand
CACACACACACACACACACACACACACACACACACACACACACACCACACACACACACACCACACACACACACAAACATACACACACACACACACACACACACACACACACACACAAACACACACACACACACACACACACACACACACACACACACACACACACACACACACACACACACACACACACACACACACACACACACACAACACACACACACACACACACACACTGGAGAGAGAGAGAGGAGAGAGAGAGAGAGAGAGAGAGAGAGAGAGAGAGAGAGAGAGAGAGAGAGAGCAAACAAGTGGTCGTCTTCAAAATTCTGACATAATGCCCACCATAAGCGAGGGCATTAAAACTGTTTAACCTTCGCGACATAAACTCAAACTGACTACCACCACCACCACCACCACTCCCCCCCCCCCCCCCCCCCCCCCGCCCTCTCCGTTCCCCCGCCTCTCTCGCCACCACCACCATCCCTCTTTTTTCCCGTCCCCCCCCCCCCCCCCCCCCCCCCCCCTTATACCCCTGCCTCTTTTTTTACGACACAGACAAAGTTTGGTTTACGGCAGCGCTGGCATGGTGGTGGCGGTTGAGGATGCTGAGGTTTATGGAGTCAGCGACTGAGTGACATTACCATGGAAAGCGCCAGATCAGCACAAAAAAAAAAAAAAAAAAGACCGTGGGGAGATGGAGGTTGGAGGGGAGGGGGTGTTTATCACCCACCTAGCCGACCATACAAGACCCTGTAAAGGATGTCACTGCATGGAACAGACAGAGAGTCATGGCAACAAGACAGCGGGGCACATCAACAGTCTTCAACACGGGGCCCTGTAAGGGATGTCACTGCATAGAACAGACATAGAGTCATGGGCACATCGGGCACAACAATCTTCAACACGGGGCCCTGTAAGGGATGTCACTGCATAGAACAGACATAGAGCCATGGGCACATCGGGCACAACAGTCTTCAACACGGGGCCCTGTAAGGGATGTCACTGCATAGAACAGACATAGAGTCATGGGCACATCGGCCACAGCAGACACAAGACAGTCTTCAACACAGGGCACACCTAGAAAATGATACGACGGGTTTTTTTGTTTGTTTGTTTGTTTGTTAGTTTTTTTTCTCTGACATTTGTTTTCATTGTTGAATACTCTATGTGCAAGTAGATCAATTGTTACCTCGTCGTTTCAACTGTTGCGAAACGTTCTAACGACAAAATACTGTAAAGACATTTTAAGTGTGTCTGTTCTGCAAAATTAACAATTGAGCGTATACTGGTAAAATGTGCTTCACCGAAAACTTTCCTACCTCCGCCAAGTCGTAGAATGTATTTTGCCTGTGTTTAATGTTAAGTTGTTTTGGGATCAGTTTATAATCTTTTCAACCTTTTCGGTATTTAGAGTTAGCTAGTTATTTTACGTTACGTAGTCCTTTTGCACGTGTAATGTTAAGTTATTTTGGGATCAGTTTATAATCTTTTCGACCTTTCGGTATTTAGAGTTAGCTAGTTATTTGTTACGTAGTCCTATTGCACGTTTCTTGTAACTCTCTCTCTCTCTCTCTCTCTCCCTCCTCTCTCTCTCTCTCTCTCTCGCTCTCTCTCTCTCTCTCTCTCTCTCTCTCCTCTTTCCGTTTTTGAATATTTAATTGATGATGTTAAAAATGAACAAACTTTTGCTTTTTGTTTGTTTTGTTTTGCTTTTTGGGCTAGAATCTAAAATTATTGACACGATGAAAAAGACTTTAAATAAACCACCACCCACGAAACCAGCACACCCAGTCATTATTTATTGCACACACAGGCACCAGGCATACCAGACACATACACACACACACACCACACACACACACACACACACACACAGAGAGAGAGAGAGGCGCGTGCATACACACGTATGTGTGTGTGTGTGTGTGTGTGTGTGTGTGTGTGTGGTGTGTGTGTGTGGTGTGTGTGTGTTCATTTATCTGTGAATGTTATTATTTGTCATTTTTGTTCGTGTCTGTAGGTGCTGAAGCTCTTCACCATAAACACCGAGAATCTGTTTCATCGGTTAGTTTTCAAGGCATTTTCCAGTGCTGATGTAAAGTATTATGCTGTACTCGGAGAGCCCGTGTCAATGCTGATTAGAAGGCCTTATTGCAATGCTAATGAGAAATGAACTGGGGTTTCCTTACTTCATTCTTTCCATTTTCTTACGCAGGGTGCATGCTAGGTGTAACGTGTCATCCATACCAACGGCCAAACTGGCCCTTCTCTTCCGAAAGTTGGTGATGGGATTCGACGTGTGTGCAAGATCGTATGCGTGCGTTCACACAAAACGGAACCTCGGTTTATAGTCTCATTCGAAGGACTGTATGGGAAATGGAGTCTAGAACCAATATTAAACTCCTAGGGAAAAATACCCTTGTACCGAAACGGCCCGGCGGAGACTCGAACCCTCAACCCCCAAGATCACCAAGCTTACGAGTCCGGCGCTCTACCAACTGAGC
>JADBJO010001711.1:279492-281992 GCA_016801955.1 Conus betulinus | reverse complement strand
TTTTTTTTTCATTGTCTTACGGTTGCAAGAACTAAACCCAATTTGATCACATAGAATTGTTATCTTACGCAAGGTTTCAGTTTCAGTTTCATCAAGGAGGTGTCACTGCGTGCAGCCATAGTCCATATACGCTACGCCACATCCGCTAAGTTTTGAGACCACACTACGTATGATTTTAAGCTGATGGGTAAATGAATTAACAATTAAGATGTGAGAACTGAAGAAGAGGGCCTCGTGGCTACGACTTAGCAGATGTCTGACCTACGCATTAGCCCAATGCGCTGGTCAGACCTTGAGTGCCTACCTAACATTGGTTGTCGGAATCTGTAACATTTACGCAATGACGTTTCGAGTCGCCTCCTATGTTTTTTTTTTCCTCATGTCTCATATCTATTCACTGCTACAAGGTGATTTACACTCACACTCATTCATACACAGTTGGAAAAAAAAAACTCACGATCAATTTCTCACGATATACTGATTGTTGACGTCAGTAATCGATGTAACAGATTTTTTGGGATCATGCATATAATCCTAATCAACACCATGCATGTCTTGCATTCTTAATCTCGCTTTTGTAGTTAGTTGAAAACATTTTTTTTTTTTAAATATGTGAGCTTGGGGTCGGAAAGTAAACAATAGGTGGCGGACAGAAACAACAATGGAACGAATGCGAGTCACAGCTTGTTTGAATGTGTGTAGGATTTCAAGCATCTACATGTGATTGAAAAAAAAAAAAATCAGACGAAACAAAGAGTGTCAATGTCGCTTGACTTAGGCTTTTTTCAGCTATCTTTTAGAAAACACAAATGTTCTTTCGCGCCCTCGGAATCGGTAACTTCGAACTCGATAAAGCACAAACAGAAACGCAACGTACCGAAGTAGGCTGCGCTTGCTGCAAAAATAGTCATGAGAATTCTAAGATAATTATCGGTACAGCTACGTCTGCTGCTCATGCAGCTGCTGTTTATTACAAAGAGAGAGAGAGAGAGAGAGAGAGAGAGAGAGAGAGAGAGAGAGAGAGAGAGAGAGAGAGAGCATACTTCAGACTTTTATTCTGTAAGGCCATTAGCCCAGTTGAAGGGGAATAAGCACAGTCATTTAGATGAAAAGTAAAAAAGATAATTTCTCACGAAACAACAACAGCAACAAACAAACAAACAAACAAAACAATATCAACATCTAAGATGTCATACTTCTCTCATCTTAGACGCTTTGAACCAAAGCATACATGAATTCCTAATAACCTTATAAAAATGTTAAGTACTAACTGTGAACGAAGTACACACGCACGCCTATAATATTTCTGTGGGATAATCGGGGGGTGGGGGTGGGGCGAATATCTTCTAAAGCTGGACACAGGAACATAAAATGTATTTCATCGTCCTCACCTTGCATACACAATGGACATGCATACTAAATCATGTTGTCGATGCTTTCTGTATCTTCATTTAGTGTTGGTGTTTCTGACATAAGGACTCATTATAGTCCTTATGTCAGAAACGCCAACACTAATAAATAGCAGCTGATCTTTTCAAATGCATATCTAAATCGAATTTCAGAAAAGGCTGAACACAACCAAAACGCAGAGAAAGAGAGAGCGAGAGAGAGAGAGAGAGAGAGAGAGAGAGAGAGAGAGAGAGAGAGAGAGAGGAGAGAGAGAAGGCGGAGCAGTGTGGGTAAATCGAACTTGTCATTCACCATCTTAACAGTGCCCAACAAGTCACCATCTTCAGACTAAGAACTGGACACTGTCAGTTGCTCTCCCACCTCTATCGCCTGAACATATCGCACACAGATGAGTGCCCATGTGGTACTGACCCACAAAACCCAGCCCACGTACTTCAGTCCTGTCCCACTTTCGACAGCCTGCGGCGTGAGTTTTGGCCCGGTGCAGTGGAACTCCAAGAAAAGCTGTGGGGAATGGCAGACTCACTCCGACGGACCGCTGACTTTGTCAAAGCTACCGGACTTTGTATCTGACCAGTATGACCAGGGAACGCAGAAGAAGGAGAAGTCCGAGTCTGTCCCTCTCCAGGTATAGGGTTTTCTCGTTAGGTTGACTTCGCTCGAGGGAGAGAGAGAGAGAGAACAGATCACAGAACAGAACAGAAGAACAGAACAGAACAGAACGGAACGATTTTATTCAAAAAGGCCGAGGGGTGTGAACAATGACAATGAATATGTGATACAAAAGCAAATGAAACTGCCATCCCCAATATAAACATGAGAACTAGGTCAAATGCAAGACTGAAAACAGTTTACCAACTAGCAAAGGAAAATTCCAGAAAGAAAATCATGACGTGCTTATTTTATAGACCCAGTCCATAAATTCACATTCATAGAAGAATAAATTTGATAATTCAAGGTATAGCTATTTCCCTTCTCTTAAAGGCTTCGTAAAAGATAAGGGGAGAGAGGGACAGAGAAGGAGGGAGGGAGGGAGAGAGAGAGAGGGGGAGTGGGAGGGAGAGAGAGGGGGAGGGGAGGGAGAGGGGAG
>JADBJO010001711.1:269492-271992 GCA_016801955.1 Conus betulinus | reverse complement strand
ACACACACACACACACACACACACACACACACACACACTCACTCACATGTCAAAGACATTCGCGACCCCATCACCTCAAAAGTATAGCAATTGCCAAACCTGCCAGTGTCAGATTATAGCAATTCAAATACAGTTTCAAAACAACTCTCTGTTCTAACGATATTAAAACAAAAGCTGTGGATTTGCACACAGCAAAATATACTGCTCAAAAACAACTTAAGAGCATGCATTTTTCATATGGTTTAGATAACGCATCGTATAGTGTATAGAATTCAAAGCTTTTGTCCAATTTTTGCACAGAAAGTGTGACAACTGCTTCAATGCAAAACTGGTTTTGGCATGTGTTCAGTTGAATCTGAGTCTAGTAAGTTGAACGAGTCACAAAAGAAACACCGAAATCACGAAAACATGGTCGCGGTTTGCGAGCGCATAGCTGAGGCAGCAGAGGGGCTGACTGCAAACTGCATTGCACTGGCAAGTCGGGGCTTTACTGAACACATGGCAACCACCAGTCTTGCTGACCAGTGGGTATAAAAAAAAAGCTTTTTGGGGGTGTTTTTAAAACCATGCCACCAAGACGAAGATTAAATGACACTGACTGGAGAAGGGCTGTTGCTTGGCTTCAAAAAGGTGTAGGCGTCAGAGAAGTGGTCGTCGCCTTCAAGTGCATCATGCTGTCATCCAAAGACTTCGTGACGGCTTCAATGCCACCAGTAGTACTGCTGAATGAAGATGGTCTGGCCGGCCTAGGTCCACCATCAGACAGCAGGACAGACTGCTGGTTCTGACGGCGCTGAGACAAAGAACTGCCACTGCAAACAACCTCAGCGACAACTGCATGCTGCAGCGAACGTCAACATTTCCGACCAAAACTGTTCGGAACCGCCTGAGAGAAGTTAACCTCCGAGCAAGACAGCCAGCTGTTCGACCTGTGCTGACAGCGGCTCACCGTAGGGCGCGACTGACCTGGTGCTGAGCTCATGTGGCATGGACGAGGCAGCACTAGGCCCGGGTGATGTTTTCTGACGAGTCGCGTTTTGCACGGCTCGTCCACGATGGTCGCATACGTGTCTGGAGGCGGACGAGGGAATGCTACCAAGAAGCCAGCATAATCGAACGGGACCGGGGTCTATCATGGTGTGGGGGTGGCATAGGAGGGAACTTCAGAAACCCCACTGTACCGAGTTGGAGGCAACCCAACTGGTGCGGGGTACAGGGACAACATTCTCTGGTCCTGCCCTGCACTGCAAGCCCTGGGCCCTGACGCCATCCTCCAGGACAACAATGCCCCATCCCCACCGTGCCAGGGTGGTAAACGTCTTCTTGGAGGAGCAGCAGGTCAACCGCCTCGACTGGCCAGCGTCCTCGCCCGAGCTTAACCCGATCGAGCACGCCTGGGACGTCCTGGGGCGCCCTGCTTCATGAGAATCACCCTCCAGCAGTGAACCTGGGCCAGCTCTTCGACTTCTTGCAGCAGGAGTGGAACAACATCCCCCAGCTGACTCTCAGGAGGCTTGTGGACTCTATGAGATAGAGATGTCTAGCTTGTATCCGCGCTATTGGCGGCCATACTGAGTATTGACATTGATTGTCATTTGATTTGACTGTTTCTGATTTCTGAAATCAATGTGTTCATCAATTAAGCACATGAAGTTGTTTTTAAGCAGCTGTTATTCGTTTATTTCTGATGTCATTGTATCGTTCCATAGATGAATTTTCAATTAAACTGTTTGAAGAAGTTATTTTGTTTTTTTCGCTTGAATTGTGTGTGAATGTTTTCAACTGGCTCTTAAATTGTTTTGAGCAGTATAATAATTGTGGACCAGTGGAAATGTGTTGGTGGTCAGCTAGTTGGCGAAGTCGGAGTTTTTAAAGGTTTAGCTGGGAATACACTGCGGATTATGTCCTGACCAACCATGAACACGTCAAGACTTTTAAAGACTTGCAGATGATGTATTCGTGGAAGATGGATAAGGTCATGAACCAGTACTGATTGAAAAATAAAAAAAGAGAAAAAAAAAAACCCAGGGTGTTAGTTTCTGGGCATTACGACCTTCCATTATATCTTCCTGTCAACCTAAAATGAATTTCGTCAATGAAATTGAAAACACTTGAGATATCCAGAACAGGGCAAGTTCCGGGGCACTGTCTGGACCAACAGTTCGTCTTCCTCAAAGCTGAAGGGAATCTTGTGTGAAGACATGGCCTCTCGGTTTATCGCAGGACGTATTTTGTAGAGACGGAGGATGCACTTTTCTCTTTCCTTTGTCGACAAACTTGCGTGAACTGGTTTTGCAAACCTGTTCCTGTCTGCATTATCTGATAAAAAAGCCAGGCCAGCATTAGCATTAGGGGAAAAAAAAAAAAAAGGGGGGGGGGAAAAGGGGTGGGGGGGGGGGGGGGGTTGAGGGGGGGGAGGTTTGGGGGAGAGGGCGGAAGAAGAGGAGAGGCTGGAAATGACGGGGGGGTGCGGGGAAAAAAATACGTGCGTGTGTGTGTG
>JADBJO010001711.1:264492-266992 GCA_016801955.1 Conus betulinus | reverse complement strand
GCGCGTACGTTTGACTGCGTAATGTATATCTGCCGATGTGCACGCTCGCACCCATGTGTATATCTACATACGTGGTCTGTGTCTATATGCAATGCGTGGGTCTCTCTTTCTCTCTCTCTCTCTCCCTCTCTCTCTCTCTCTCTCCTCTCTCTCTCTCTCTCTCCTCCTCTCACTCTTATTCCTCGTCACCCCCCACACACAAACACCACACACACCACCGTCCCTCTACCACCCTCTCACAGAGAGAGAGAGAGAGAGAGACGAGAGAGACAGACAGACAGACAGACAGACAGAATTGTGTTCGGACGTGGTGCGCGGCCTTATTGTCGTGCTAGGCTGTGACAACGTGACTTGCAGCATTGTCCTGTTGTTGTCCTCACAGAAGAACAGGTCACCAGCCCCCCCCCCCCCCCCCCCCCCCCCTCCCCCCAACCCCCCACTCCCACTCTCTCTCGCTTTCTGTCCGTCGAGTGCCAATGCCTGCGGCTCTGCAGATGGTTTTCCTGACTATTCTGCAATGTTGTCAAACCATCGGCTGTCTTGCTGTTTCATTTATTATCTATTTATTTAATATTTTTTCCCTCTAAAACTTTTTAAAAATGTTTTTTTCCAATAATAACAGCAAACAAATATCAACAAAACGCATATGAAAAGAATATGCAAAATCAAGAAGGGGGGAAGGGCGTGGGTAGAGAAATAATAACATACACACACTAGACAAAAAGCATTCTACTAGTTACACTAAAACAAAACAAAACGAAACAAACAAAACAAACAAATACAAAACCCCAATAAGGAACAAGTCACAAATACACTACTTTTTTTCATCTACAAGGAAGTCGAGAAACATGTACATCCCTATGCCTGATCATGCAGGTAACAGTCATTAGATACAATCACACAATCATGAAAACGTTTTCTAAAATTTCCTAAATGTAGCTGTTGCTGTTGACCAATTACTGCCATCTTTAGTTTTCCCCTCCTTTACGTCATTACGTTAGAAATATCAACAAGTTTTTCATAGGGACAATCTGTTTATATTTATTTATTTATTTATTTACTTGTTCATTTATTTATGTATTTATCTAATCATTCATTTATTTATCTGTTTGTTTATTAATTTATTTATTTTTTGCAGTCTTACCCCTCCGTATCTCTTCCTCAACAGTTTCCCTGTCGGATCGTTTTAGTAAAGACATTGGGATGTTGCCTTCACACAAGGGGAAATTATAGTGTCGACTTATCGATTCATTGGGTTGATGGATATATAGGCGTGTCTGGTGGAGATGCATGCGCGCGCGCGCGCGCGCGCGCGCGTGTGTGTGTTTGTGTGTGTGAGTGTTGTGTGTGTGTGTGTGTTGTGTGGTGTGTGTGTGTGTGTGTGTGTGTGTGTGTGTGTTTTTGCTTGCAAGTCACTCGCGCGCGCGTGTGCGCGTGCATGTTTGTGTGTGTGTGTGTGTTTGTGTGTGTGTGTGTGTGTGTGTGTGGTGTTTGCTTGCTTGCTTGCAAGTCACTCGCGCGCGCGTGTGCGCGTGCATGTTTGTGTGTGTGTGTGTGTGTGTGTGTGTGTGTGTGTGTGTGTGTGTGTGTGTGTGGGTGTGTGTGTGTGTTTTGCTTGCAAGTCACTCGCGCGCGCGTGTGCGCGTGCATGTTTGTGTGTGTGTGTGTGTGTGTGTGTGTGGTGTGTGTTCGTTGCGTGCGCGCATGTGTGTTTGGGTGCATATAATCGCGCGCGCGCGTGTGTGGTGCACATTATCAAAGGCCTGCTAGTGCATCTTTGATGTATGAGCATGCGGGCAAACGTCTCTCTGTCTGTCTGTCTGTCTGTCTGCCTCCCCTCTGTCTGTCCGTCTGTCCTGTGTCCGTATGTCTGTCTGACTGTCTGTCTTCTGTCTGTCTATCTCTCTCTCTCTCCTCTCTCTCTATCTCTCCTCTCTCTCTCTCTTCCTCTCTCTCTCCTCTCTCTCTCTGCCCTTGTAGAGGAGGAAGTGGTGAGAAGTAAGGGAAGGGGGTGGGGGGTGGGTGGGGAGGAGGGATGCCATGCGAAGGTGTGAGCGCGCACGCGGCGAAGGAGCACACCTAGCGCAATCCTTCATGGAGGTCAGTTAGGTCAGTTTGAGGTCACATCAGATCAGGGAAGATGGAGGAGTGAAGTGGACAGCCTGTTGGGCCAAGGGATTTTCGTAGCGGTGGCAGGAATGGGGATCGAATATTTGATCTATCGCGCGGCTATAAGAAGGGGGGAGGGAGAGAGAGAGAGAGAGAGAGAGAGAGGAGAGAGAGAGAGAGAGAGACAGACGAGGAGAGAAGAGAGAGACAGAGAGAGACAGAGAGAGGATGGAGAAGAGAGAGACACAGAGAGAAAAAAGGATGGAAGTAGGAGAGAGACAATAGAGAGGGGGGATGGAGGTAGGCAGAGGGAGAGAGAGAGAGAGAGAGAGGATGGAGGTAGGAGAGAGACACAGAGAGAGGAAGTATGGAGGTAGGAGAGAGAGAGGGA
>JADBJO010001711.1:254492-256992 GCA_016801955.1 Conus betulinus | reverse complement strand
TCACCTTTGTTCAATATTTGGGCTTTTTTTTTTTCAGAAAGTCACCTTTGTTCAGGATTTGGGCTTTTTTCAGGATGTCAACTTTGTTCAGGAATTGGCTTTTTTTTTTTTTTTTTTTTTTTTTTTTTTTTTTTTTACAGATGTCACCTTTGTTCAGGATTTTGCCTTTTTCAGCATGTACCTTTGTTCAATATTTGGGCCTTTTTCAGAATGTCACCTTTGTTCATCAGGATTTTGCCTTTTTTCAGAATGTCATATTTGTTCAGGATTTGGCCCCTTTTTTCAGAATGTCACCTTTGTCCAGGATTTGGCCTTTTTCTCAGGATGCCACCTTTGCTCAGGATTTGGCTTTTTCAGGACGAGAACTTTATTCTGTAAGAGTTTTTACAGCCCTGAAAAGGCCAAGAGAGGTCGACCAAGCTTTAACACCATTAATAATAAGCACTGTAATCCCCACCCCCCCCCCATCCCCTCTGTGTGTGTGTCTGTGTGTGCAGACGAGGTGCGGCCCCCCTCACCACCCCCACCATCACCAGAGGACGGGGTGGAGGACCTGGGGGGGTGAAGGGCGGGTTCACAGCCATGGTGGCCGGAGGGTCGGTGGTCATCCCGCTGGCCTGCGTCCTAGTCTTCCAGCTGCGGCGCTACAAGCGGGAGGAGCGGCAGCGGCAGCAGGCCCGGCAGACCGCGCAGGACCACGCCAGGGCGGAGGAGGGAGCCTCCAGCACCTCGGACGCCCCGCCCACCTATGAGGCCCTGTTCGGGCAGCCGGGTCCCTGGCCGTCATCTCTGACGGGGTGGTGGTGGAGGGAGGGGGGGCGTCGTCCCAGGCCGAGGGGGGGTGCCGGCGTCAGGGAGAGGCTGCTGGCGCCCCGCACCCGCTGACCCTGGAGGGAAGGGTCAACCCCGGGCCCACTGTGGACGGGGCGGCGTCTTCGGCAGTGTCCTCGTCATCGTCGTCGTCAGGGACCACGCCGGTGTCTGCGGCTGCTTCGTCTGTTCAGTGTAGGGGTCATGGTTCTTCTCGACCCGTACAGGCCCGGTCCGGCTCCACGTCCAGCCAGGCCTCCGCCTCGTCCTCCTCTTCCACGTCCACGTCCTCTTCCACGCCCAGCGAGCGGCGACAGTCGTCCGGCTCCTCCGCCAGCTCCTCCTCGTGCGGCGGCCCCCTCCTCCACCGACACCCTCATGCCCCCCCCACCCCTACGGGAAGTGACGTCATCACTCATCGCGGACCTCCCCCGGCCTACGACGGGCCGGGGCCCTCTCACGTGACTCTCGTGATGCCGGGCGGGGAGAGCGGGGCGCCCTCAGACCCCCTAGCGTCAGGAACCCCCCCTCCGCCCGCCTCCACCCCCCTCTCCTCCCCGCCCCCTCCCCCGTCCTCCTCCTCCTCCTCCCCCCGGGTGGTGGTGATGACGGCTCAGACCGGGTCCCCCCAGGTGAGGGCGGCGCCCGGGGGCAGGAGGTTCCTGGGCATGCACCTGTCCATCTTTGACCTGATGGCCGCCCTCTATCCCCCCGATCCCCCCGACCACCCTGTAGCCCCCACCCCCACCCCGCCCCCCTCCTACGACGAGGCCCTCAAGATCCTGGAAGCTTCCCGACAGCCCCAAGTCCGCATCACGTGAAGGGGGCTCTGTCTTTACCTCTCCCTTCTTTCTTTCACTCCGCATGGGTTCCGTTGGTACCGATTTGCGTGTGTGTGTGTGTGTGTGTGCTGCACGCTGTACGCTGACATATGTCTTTGAGATTTGCTGTCAGTAGAATCGAACCTGGAACCTGCTGGAAACGGAATGCAGGGTGAGGTATATGTGTGTGTGAGCTGAGTTCAGCCTGCCACCATTGTCATGTCCTGGCCGCTCAAGGAAGTGACGGCTCACACACCAAAAAAAAATAATAAAAAAAAAAAATATAAATAGATAAAAGCATAATACTGTTACACCGTCACGTTGTGGACACTGCATTTGGCCTTTATGGAGGTGAGGACGGACTGCATAATACTGAGTCACTTTCTCAGTTATAGACGCGTTGCCATGCTGCTAAGTATTGCGCTATAATTATGATGTGTCACCTTTCGTTCTAAACAACAAACAAACAAACACAATTTTTACAAGGCTTATGGCTTGCAGAAACAGGGGTTTTTTTTTTCGCCGAAAGAGAGGAGAGGCGAAATGTTGGAACTGCTGATACAAAGAGTTATGTATATACTCCAGTGCTCAGTGTATGTGCGCCCGTGTGTGTGTGTCTGTAAGCGTGTGTGTGTGTGTGTGTGTGTGTGTGTGTGTGTGTGTGTGTCACATACACACAGAGAAAGAGGCGTAGGTGGAAACAGAATGGAGAAAGATGATGTGTGAATGGCAGAAATGACAGCATTTGTGGAACAGAAGCGGATCGAGGGGGAAGGAAGGGGGGGGGGGGGGGGGAGGAAGGTAGGGATGTTATATGGGTAGCCGCAAAGATTAGCATTCAAGGAAAAATATGTAAGAGAGAGAGAGAG
>JADBJO010001711.1:231992-246992 GCA_016801955.1 Conus betulinus | reverse complement strand
GAGAGAGAGAGAGAGAGAGCAATCACGGTTGTTCAACCAAGGTGGATAGCACGTATTTCCAAACATTTTGTTGTGAAGACAGGTCACACGGCAGTGCGCATGAGACCAGTTGAGTGGAAGAAAAAAAAAGAGGTTCAGTCTTCGTGCATCGGATGAGACAGATAAGAAACATGAGACAGAGAGAGAAGGAGAGAGGAGAGAGGTGAGAGAGAGAGAGAGAGAGAGAGAGAGAGGAGAAAAGGAGAGGAGAGAGAGAGAGAGAGAGAGAGAGAGAGAGAGAGACCTCACAAGCCTGCTACGAATGTTTACTCTTGAAAAAATGATATGATGTTCGCATGTTTTCCTATTTCCTCTCTGAAGTGTACAAATAAAAATACGATAACTAAAAACTCACATGTACCAATCATTTGCGGATAATACTGTGCTTGAACGATTACAAGTAAGTAATTTTTTTTCTTTTCTTTTTTGAGGGGTGGGGGGGAGGGCAGATAAGTACAAAGATCCAGTCTATAATGGCCAGTGTGATGACGAAGATGAGACCAAAAGAAAATTGGGAATCTGGTCTGAGAGCATTACACGGCAAGGATGTGCGTGACTTCGCGTGCTCTTCGCTTTCGTTTCGTAGTATACTCCACCCTCAACCAGACTCCAGGCATACAGATAGTTACAGCATTAATCAGTACATTGGAGCAACTCTCTTCTTCCTCTCTCTCTCTCTTCTGACATGACAAGTGCAGATTGTAAGACCAGGCTCTGGCCTAAAATCTTCATCCTTACGCATTAAAGATCAATGAATTAATCAATCTCTCTCTCTCTCTCTCTCTCTCTCTCAGACGCATGCATTTTTAGCTGTTTAAAGGTATGCAGTTTTGCAGACTACTTAACAGCATTCTACCCGATTCTATGTGGAAGTTACCCAAGGCTGAAATATACCGCAAAATTATAGGCTTCACCTGAGAGTGGAACCCAATGATGTGTGGGATATCTCCACTTTCTGCCCTTCTTGGAGTTCATGTTGTATGTGGTGTTTCAGTTGATTGTCCATCTTAAGGCTTCAGTCCTTCTGGTGTGGATAATGTATTTGCTCCATATCCATCTTACTGCTTCAATCATTCTGGTGGTGCCAGTCTTGTGCTTTTATTTCACTGCCCATCTCCGTGCTTCAGTCATTTTAATGGTACCGCTTTAGTGTCAAATATCACCTTGCTATCCATTTCAGAATCCTTCAGTCATTCCGAGGTATCCATGTATTGTTAAAAAAAAGCAATTATTAGACATTTTTGACTGCTCGTGTTAATACTCGAATCATTTTGTTGTCAGTGCAGTGTTAGATGTTGTTCACTATCCACCTTAAAATGATGGGTGGTGAAAGTGTTTGCAGTAGGAATGTGTGTTCACTGTATATTTCAGTACCTCAATCATTCTGGTGGTGACAGTGTTGAGGTAGGGAATGTGTTCACTGTCTCTCTTAATACCTCAATCATTCTGGTGGCGACAGAATTGAGGTAGGAATGTGTTCACCGTCTCTTTTAATACCTCAGTCATTCTGGTGGCGACAGAATTGAGGTAGGAATGTGTTCACCGTCTCTTTTAATACCTCAGTCATTCTGGTGGCGACAGAATTGAGGTAGGAATGTGTTCACCGTCTCTTTTAATACCTCAGTCATTCTGGTGGCGACAGAATTGAGGTAGGAATGTGTTCACCATCTCTCTTAATACCTCAGTCATTCTGGTGGCGACAGAATTGAGGTAGGAATGTGTTCACTGTCTCTCTTAATACCTCAATCATTTTGGTGGCGACAGTGTTCAGGTAGGAATGTGTTCAACGTATCTCTTAATACCTCATTCTGGTGGCGACAGTGTTTCAAGTAGGAACGTGTTCGCCGTATCTCTTAATACCTCAATCATTCTGGTGGCGACAGTGTTCAGGCAGGAATGTGTTTCAACGTATCTCTTAATATCTCATTCTGGTGGCGACAGTGTTCAAGTAGGAACGTGTTCGCCGTATCTCTTAATACCTCAATCATTCTGGTGGCGACAGTGTTCAGGTAGGAATGTGTTCACTGTCTCTCTTAATACCCTCAATCATTCTGGTGGCGACAGCGTTCAGGTAGAAATGTGCTCACCGTATCTCCTAATACCTCAATCATTCTGGTGGAGACAAAATTGAGGTAGGAATGTGTTCACTGTATCTCTTAATATCTCATTCATTCTGGTGGCGACAGAATTGAGGTAGGAATGTGTTCACTGTGGCTTCGATCATTGTGGCATTGACGGGACTGAGGTGGGAATGTGCTCACTCTGTATCTCAATCATGCTGGTGTTGAGGGTGTCAAAGGTCAGAGCTTGAGTCAATCAACAGCCAGTGTCCTCAATCATCTGGATGTGTGTCGTCTGAGCCGACTGGGCTATGCAGCAAAGCCTCTGTCCAAGAGGTATACAGAACGCGTTTCTCAATGGAACATGAAGGACAGCGGCCACAGGGACGGCACCAGACAATCGAAAGGGGTCCTGAGGGGGTGCACAGGTGAGCAGCTGGTGTCGTGTAACTTGCATCAAGATGTCTGATCCCGTTTTATTTTTTGAATCATTCTAGAAATGTCTAAAGAATGTGTGTGTGTGTGTGTGTGTGTGTGTGTGTGTGTGTGTGTGTGTGTGAGAGCATGTATGGAAGTACAGATGCGCGTGTATGTGTGCGCGCGCAGTGTGTGTGTGTGTGTATAAGAGAGAGAGAGGGAGGTGTGTGGTGCGTGCGTGTGTGTGTGTGTGTGTGTGTGTGTGTGTGTGTGTATGGAAGTTCACATGCATGTGTATGTATGAGTATGTGCATGCGTGCATATGTGCGTGTGTGTGTGTGTGTGTGTGTGTGTGCGCGTGAGTGTGTGTGTGTGTGTGTGTATAATAGAGAGAGAGAGAGAGAGAGAGAGGGAGACAGAGAGACTGTGAGTGAAAGAAAGAGGGAGACAGTGAGAGAGACAGGCAGACAGAGAGACAAAGACAGAGAGACAGACAATAAGAGACAAACAGACAGACAGACACACAGACACACACACACACACGCGCACACACACACACACGCACACACACACACACACACACACCACACACATACACACACACCAACACAACGACCTCCACTACAGACTTCACCACACAGTATCCATCCAACAGCCGGACCAACACACCACACAGCAGCAGCACCACCACCTGGCCGCACTCACTGTCATCTCCGCCTGTGACACAACACAGGCCATTTTACTCCTCAGTCTCTGCACATGGACTTGAAAAAAAAAAAAAAACCCAACAACAACAAAAAAAAAACACACAGACACACACCAAAACAAATCAAATGAATGAATGAACAGTAGACATGAGAAACCCACACACGACTGGAAATAAATTAAATAAACTGCATGACTGCCAACAAGTGTAGCACAACAGAAGGGACTGGCGGACACACACACACAAGGTGTGGGTGGTAGTAGTAGTAGTAGTAGTAGTAGTAAAGGTGGGCAGCTGGGGGCAGGAAGGTGAGGTATGGATGGTGGTGGTGGTGGTGGTGGTGGTTGGTGATGGTGGTGTGACACAGCATGAGGTATGATGGAACAGGGAAGCAGGGGTGGGGGGTGTAAGGGGTGGGGGGGGGGGGGGTGTGGGGGTGTAGGATTTTCTTCATCAGTGCCCATCAGGGAGGAGGAAAGGGGGGGGGTGGGGGGGGGGGGGGGGGGGGGGGGGTGGGGGGGGGGGGGGGGGGGGGGGTCAGAATCTGACAATTGTTTTGTTTAGTGACATTGAGACTTCTTTTTTTAATATGATCAGCACACACACACACACACACACACACACACACAGAACAGAAGACTTGCTCTCCATTCTTTCTGTGGCTAGCATTTGTGTGAGGCTTTTTTCCTATCCAAGTGATCATTTTTAATCATTAAAGGCAGTCAGATTCCCTTTTTTTCGATATACTACCTGAACATGACACTAGTCTGACTGGACTGATGATGGTTAATGTTGCTCATTATAGCCCAGCCCACAGCAAAGGGCCTCATCAGGGCTGTCACCACATTAAAGTCACACCAGAAATTTTGTATACAAAATATCTTTTCACCGTTAAAAAAAGAAAGGAAGGGAAATCGCAGATGAGCTGAAAAGTGTGATTGGATTGGATTTTCTTCTCAACCCACACCACTGGCACATGGATGATAGCCTATCTCCTCCACAAAAGGGGAACTGACTGACCGTGTCAGCCTGACACATGTGTTAGCATCTCGGCTAAAAAAGTCCCATTTTGAAAAGCTTTTTATCATGCAAAAAAAAAATAAATTAATTAAAAAAAAATAAAAAAAATAAAAAGAATTCTGGGCTTGTGTCCAAGATGTTGAATACAATTACCTGTTCAGAGATGGAGGAAAAAAAAAAAAAACCCCCAAAAAACCCAAACAACCTAGCTATTTTCACCACTCTCCATATAACCTACTAACCAAGCACCAACATCCTCAAGGCGGATGAAAACAGGCCGTGCTTAGGCTGCCAGCCACACACTCGGCTGACTTTTTTTTTTTTTTTTTTTTTCAACCCTAAGTTCAAAAAGGAAAAAAAAAAAAAAAGATAAACATAATGGTGGCCATAAAAGTACGTTAAACAGCCATGCGGGCAAACAGATGTTGCAACATGGACAGCTAGTAGTAGCCACCAGTGGAAAAACAGCCAGAGAGAAACTTATCTTTTGTTGTCATCAAAGAAAAAGAAACAGATGGAAGTCTACGACACGCAGCGTGTGGAGACCTGACCTGACCTGCTAGACGGGCACTCATCAAGAAAACCCCATTAATCAACACAGAATGGCTAATGCTGGTAGGTGCTACAATACCCACTGTGGAAGAGAAAAATCAAACAAACAACCAGCACAAAACCAGGAAAAAAAAAAAAAAAAAAAAAAAAACCACACACACACACACACACACACACACACAACAACACCAACACCACCACCACAAACGTCCCTTTTTGCGCACAGATGAGAATGGCAGCAACTTAGCAGACGGTGTGCCTGATAAGCAGCCTGACACAGGTGGGTGACCATAGCGCTCCCTACAGCAGGTAGCATCCACAGTCCATCGACACGTGGCGGGGGGGGAAAAAACAGGTGGAATAAATGCCGGCTACACACTTGACTATACAATGCAGGTATGCTACTCACATGAAACAGTCATTGGGATAAAAAAAAAAAAAAAAAATATATATATATATATATATATATATATATGTGTGTGTATATATATATATATATATATATATATATTCACACACACACACACACACACACACACACACACACATGCACAATGTTATGTTTTGTTCCCCCACAATCGCTCCGCTCCAACCCTGTCTCCCACTCAACCCAACCTCTCCTACATGAATGCACTCAATTCATAAACAAATCAATCAACAAAGAAATATATAATGACAGAGAGAGAGAGAGCAAGGAGAGAGAAAGAGGAGAAAGAAAGCGTGTCTGGTTTTCGTTATGTCACACATCGCTTCAAAACATTGACATTGTCCGGTTTATGATCAACATAAACAGAAATTCAAAAACAAACAAACAAAACACCAGTTCATCAAATGTAACTATAATTGTGTGCACAGTGCTGCACAGGTGTGAGTAGCCTTGTCCACAGAAAGCATTGAATGCACACACACTTAAAGAACAAAAAAAAAAAAAAAAGAAAAGTAAACACAGGCGGATAAACTCGCTGACTTGCATGTGTACAAGTACCTACAGGTCCACCCGTCTAGTCACAAACTCACATAGATATACATGTATATATATACAGCCAATGGGCATCACACTCTATGCCCCCCCCCCCCCCCCCCCAACCCCCCCCAGTCCCCCAACCTGCAAATCCCCACCCAGGTGGTCAGACAACTGCAAATCCACACAGGTGGTCAGAAGGAAGGGAAGGGAAGAGATTCGGACAACTGCTACCTAGAGATTCAATACACCTGCTACCTACCCACACACACACACACACACACACACACTGGTACACACACACACACACACACACACACACAGTCAATACATGGACAAAGAAGACAGTATAACAAATCATCACAACAGGGATTGATCCTCATCATCACCAACCTCACTTCACTGCCTACTATCATCAACATCAACTGGTTCAGGCAAGGTAAGTTCAGGTGGTAAGGTCATGTTGCTTATAGCCCAGCCGACCACAAAGGGCCATAATATTAGGGTTGTCACACTGCTTCAGGCAAAAGGTTAAAAAAACAAAAAACAAAACAAAAACCCAGTTGGCAGAGTGCAGGTACAATTCTCAACCAGAGACATCTGCAACAGGTGTGTATGTGTGTACAGAAAGCTCTAAATAGCTGGGGTATGGTTAGTTTACATGATCAATTATCGTCCACAAGTTCAACCCTTAAAACAAACTTTCGGAAGCATAACATTACTTTCTTTCTTTCTTTCTTTTTTTTTTTTTTTTTTTAAACAGTTCAATGCATAAAGCAGTGACAACGATAGTTTTGTGCAGGAAGGAATCTCCAACAATTTCTTACCACCCCCCCCCCCCACCCCCCCTACCACCAGATAATCCCCCCCTCCACACCCCCCCCCCCCCCCCCCCCGTTTCCTTATCCTTCCCTTTCCCCCCCCCCCCCACAACACTCACCCTCCCCCCCCCCACCCCCCAAAAGAGACACCTCCACCCCCTCCCCCCCCCCCCCCCCACCCCCCCCCACCCCCCCCCCCCCCCCCCCCCCCCCCCCTCCACCCACTTTCCCCTGCCAAAAAGAGACGGACAAAGCTCCAACAGACACAGTGTGCCTTAGCGATATGTCATCAACGACAACTTGCCCTATCAGTGCCAGCGAAGTGGTCATTAGTTGCACAGTCTGACACAGTATAGCACTGACATCAACACCAAACATCAGACACACCAAGTCTGATGTGACCAGACTTCACTATGTGCTGTGCTGTTGTTGGCTGGAGTTAAGGGACTTGAACCAAGTGACTACTACCAGGAGATTGCATGCAATTGTATTGCGGTTGCCTGGTGCTGCTTTTGTGGAACCAAGTGACTTATAACAGGGGGTTCACACACATTATTCTGTGGTTGACTGCTGTGACAGATCTGAAAAATCATTGACAAAGCTCCACCCCCAAAAACTTTGAGATATGAATCACAAGACAAACCACGATACATTTCGACCTCCTAGGTCTTGAATTCTTTGGCAGGATACACAACACTCAGGACAACGAAAATGAACGAGCAATCACTTATCTTCATCCAGTTCAGCGCGATGGGCACTGAATGAAAACTGAACTGGATGAAGATGAGTGCTTGCTTGTTAATTTTCATTGTCCTGAGCACTGTGTGTCTTGCCTGAAGAAGACCTGAGAGGTCGAAACGTGTCACAATTTGTCTTGTGATTCGTTTGTCAACATTTTTGGGTGGAGCTTAATCAATAATTTTTTCATATTTGTTTTGATTTCCACCTGCAGTTGCCTCACTTTGCAATTGGAGTGACAAAGATGACCTCACAGTAATTCACACCAGGGTTTTCGCCTGACAAGACTGGCTGTGGTTGGAATGCGTGAACACGATCAAAACAGCGATTACAAATTGGGAGTTTTCTACCATCATGCTGTTGCCGGTATGTATTAGCACACAGGGTCGCTGTGATGAGTAACTGGGGTTCACAGGCACTGCGCTGGGGCTGGTGGCTGTTTGCAGACTGGAACAAAAAGTGACTGGGGTGGGGGATGGGGGGTAGGTGTGGGGGAGATGGTGGTGGTGTGTGTGTGTGTGTGGGGGGGGGGGGGGGGGGGGGGGAGCTGTGCATGTTGTGTGCGGTAGTTGGCAGGTGGTAAACGGGCTGGAACCAAGTGGACTGGCCGCATGATTGGAACTGGACGGCACATTGGGAGGGTGTAGAAGGATGGACAACTCACCAACAAAAACACTGGGCTGAATTCTGATCACCCACACTCTTCTTTGTCAGGTTGTAATAATTGGGGGGGTGGGGAGGGGGGGGGTGGGGTGGAGGTTTGAAAGCTGACAAGTTAGCAGAGTAGCAAGCCAAAATAATTATGTCCTCCCACCTCTCTCTTGTGTCCCCCACCCCCCCCCTCTCCCCCCCCACCCCCCCCCCCTTTGTCCCCCCCCCCCCCCCCACACACACACACACACGTCTCTCTTTGTCCCCCCACTTCTCTCTCTCTCTCTCTCTTGTCCTCCCCCCCTCTCTCTCTTTGTCCCCCCACCTCTCTCTCTTTCCAGCATCCCCCCCCCTCTCTCTTTCTTTGTCCCCCCACCTCTCTCTCTTTGTTTTCCCCCACCTCCTCTCTCTCTCCCTCTTGTCTTCCCCTCCCTCCCTCCTTCCCCCCCCTCCTCTCTCTCTCTCCTCCCCCCCCCCCCCCCCCCCCTCATACCCCAGCCCCCCCCCCCCCCCCCCCCCCCTCCTCCTCACCGTCTGTCAGTCAGTTGGTCTTGTCACCAGTCCCATTCAGAAAGCATTGTCTGTTTGCTCACACTTACTAGATCTATGGACAAAGCTTCAAATGTCATACTCTTCAGCTGTATCACTGAGGTAATTTCATGTGAGATCAATAGCTTATGTTTATAGATGGGAGGGGGGGGTGGGGGGGGGGGGGGGGGGGGGGGGGAGAGAGAGAGAGTCACGTGTGATTCATTTGTGTCATGCCTCTCAACTTTCCAAATGAAATACTCTAGGAATAGGGCTAACGGCAAAACAGAACATCCAACTCACAGAAGTGTCCTGACACATGCGATATTATGGGATGACAAACCCCGCAATATGACTAAGGCTGGAAAAGGGGGGAGGGAGGACTACATGAAACAGCAGCTAGGGAACATGGTGGACGGGAAGGTCAGTATGGAGAAAGAAGCAAGAGGATAGAAGGTGGGGAGAGGTGCGGGGGTGGGGGGAGGGGGTATGGTTTTGGTAGAGCTGGAGAAGAGGGAAAACCTTCATGTTGATGACAGACAGGAGCAGCCAAATTGCGCACACAACCACCTAAAGCACCATTACAACTGGGACACACAGGCATTCAGCTCTGCACAAGGCTTAGCAATGGTATTTGATCCATTCATTATATACTTCATTTATTTACAAGTCAAACAGGAATTGTTAATTGTTGCTTTCACAATGACTTCTCTCTCTCTCTCTCTCTCTCTCTCTCTCTCTCTCTCACACACACACACACACACACACACACACACACACACATACACACTCACACACACCATAACACACACACACACTGACATACACAAGTTCACACACACACTGACATACACACACTGACATACACAAGCTCACACACACACATACACACAGCCTCTCTGTCTCTCAGCAACTGATGTCCACAGTACACTAACCAGCAACCCCCCCCCCCCCCCCCCCTTTGATCATTCAGTGTAGTGAGAATCAGCAACAAAGAAATGCCCCCAGTATATTGCCATGAAAATGGTGGGATTCTTTCAAACGTATTGTATACACTCAACAAGACCCTGGTATATAACTAACCTTCAGACAGGGAATGAAAGAATAATGCAGCATTTCTAGCGTGCCAGTACAAGTCCAACAGGCTGGTGACTGCTAGCCATACAATGTGTTGAACTGATCACATTATCATGAGGAACAATGACACAAACACAAACACACCGACTCTACAGGACCCATTCTAAGTTTAGTCAAATGAGCACAACAGAACAATTTAGGAATCCACTACTTTCTGTGGGCTTTCTATTGTTTTGTTTGAACAGTGCATTCACATATATAACCCCAAGCACATATTCTAGAGACAGAAACAACACCTATCCATCTCCAACCGATTTCTAAACATGTCCATCTTCACGGCCACACACACTCCAGTCAAAACTTCAAAGCAGGTTCTGGACATTCTGCAAACTGCCACTGTAACAACTTCAGCGCTGTCTTTCAGAAACACATAGGACACAACTTGTGGCTTCACAAGCTACACCAAACACCCAGTCTGCCCAAAACACCTGCATCACAGACGATGTTTAATGTAACTGCGTTGTTTGTTGACAAGCTTGTTTGTGTGGGTAAGGGAGAGGCGGTAATCACATTGTGCATGCACAGCGATTTGATCAGCAGCTTGCCTGTGAAGGCTTCTCCTCTTCCACTCCCTCCTTCTCACCAACCCTTATCACATTAGACTTGCCTTGGACTGGCTCCTTTCACTGGAAGATGATGCACCTCTGTGTGTGTATACACACACCACCTGGAAGGAGATCACCCTCAGCAATGTGACTCCATTGCTGAGTCTTGTGGATGAGTTTATTTTTCAGATCTCACATTCACTTCAACGCCGCACTCTAAGGGGCTAGTGGTTTGAGGAAGAGAAGAGTGGAGAAAACGGTTTACACCTGTAAAATCCCCTCTTGCATGTACATTGTGAAACAAAACCTCCAACAATTATAGGAAATGTTCTTTCTAAAATTACACAACATACTTACCATGGCTCATTATGCAATAAGCGACATCGATTTGCTATCCCTGTAAAATCTCCTCTTCCACGTATGTTATGAAACGAGACCTCTCATCAATTAGCCACCATTTTCATTACTGTGTCTGCACTGAGCCCTTTTTGCTGATGACCTTTTCCCTGACGATTAGTTTCTCATGATCAGTCTGTTACAGCACTGTATACAACTTAGTTCCACACCTCTCCTCCCGCTTCGCTTCACCAGAAATTCACGGACACAGAAGCTGGCAGCAGGGCTGCAGTCTGTTCCCTTCACAACCCTGTCCAGCATGAAATGGATCAGATGTCCTCTCTCGTTACTTCACTCTGAACCAAAGTGACAACCTAGTCTCCACACACACTGAAAATGATCTGATCTTAGAAGGGTGCTTAATTCTGTCATTCTTCAAAGCCAAGTGAGCCTTCTACACAGAACATCCATTCAATATGTTCTTTAGCAGTCTCTCAAATGATAGCTGACAATATGACATGTTTTTTTTTTTTTTTTTTTTGTTTTTTTTTTAGCAGATTGCATCTCTGTTCGTCTAATTTGAAAGTGGTTGAAAGTCTGGAAATGAGAATCAACAACAACAGCAACAACAACAACAGAAAACATTGAAAAATGGCAGACTGGTTGCTTCAGATTAGTTTCAAATCAGAAGCTGTCTGTGCTCAGATTATACAGGAGAGGTTTTTTTTTTTTTCCTTCTTTTTTGGTCCTCAATTCCAGAACAAGGGTCTGGATGACTTGACCTTCTTGGCACGTTTCATGGTGTGTCTGGTTCTCTGACCACGCCCCAAGGATTTGGATGACTTCAAAGCGTTGGCTTCTAGAAGCAAGAACACCTGTCTGTTTCGTATCGTACAAGCTTTCTTGAACTTCAAAAGATTTAACAATATCAAACATGTCATGCTACAGCAAAATAGCAGACACACTATGGGGCATCACCCTGAACAGAAGACTCATACCCCCCCCCCCCCATCCCCCTGCACCATTCCCAACCCCCACCCTATCCTCTGCCTTCCTATTTCCAGTTGTCATAACTATTTCATATGTTGGACTGTCACCCACATCAAATTCCACTATCTACATCATAACAACACACTGACTAAAGCAGCTACAAATACATTTATAATTTAAGACCCCTAAGAAACATCTTACAAACACATACTCTCCAAAAAACAAAAAAAACAAAAAACAAACAAAAAAAAGCAACCTGCCGAGTGTGTGTGTGTGCGTGTGTGTGTGTGTGTGTGTGTGTGAGAGAGAGTGTATGTGTGGGCATGTGCCTGCTTTTAAGCATGCATGCATGCATGTGAGTGAGAGAGTGTGTGTATGTGTGTGTGTGTGTGTGTGTGTGTGTGTGTGTGTGTGTGTGTGTGAGAGAGAGAGAGAGAGAGAGAGAGAGAGAGAGAGCGAGAGCTCGAGCGGGAAAGCAAGCACATGCCTACATGTGTGGGTAACGTGAATAGCAAAAAAAAAACTACTACTGTTGACTTCAGTCGTTCAGAGCGGCAACGGCAATCCACCTCCTTTGTTTCCTTCATTCTTCCCACCTACACCAACACATCAGACACCCAAGGCAACACAATTACAGGTGCATGACTGTGTACATGCATACACACCCACCCCTCTGCTCAGCAGCAAAAAGTGAATCAATATGAAATAAACTACAGTTATCACATGCATGTCAACTAAGCCTTTTTTTTTTTTTTTTGGTCAACATGTCACAGTTACTTTGCTTTGTAACTTGTGCAGGCAAACACACACACTTCCAGACACAAACTTTATTCACATAACCACGCACACCAATACATAACACTGAAACCACAAGAAGCTCCCACCACCCCACATGCGTGTGGAGTTGCCACGCTCTCCACTCTGTGTTACCACTGCCCACAACCTTTTGTTCTACTCTACACTCTCTCCCCAGCAGTCCAAGACTTAAAGCCACTTCCCACCGAACACCACAGGCAATCCCCCCCACACACTCTTTGTTCCCGCTGTCACAATGATCAGACTGGTGCCACGTCCTCCACCACTGTGCCTGCTGCTAAACAAAGTGGTCTGGACTGGTTTTACCGGTGGCCATCTTTATGCGGCGGTCTCTTACTGTTACCATATGAAAATACTACTCCGACCCCTGACCCCCGACCCCTTCCCTCCTCACACACAAATGGAAATGAGGGTCAACCGAAAACTGAATTTTCATCAATATCTTGTTATCCCCACAAGGCATTATATATGAAGGGAACAGGAAAGGGGGATGAGTGACAAGGGATGAGAGAGGGGGGATGGCCGAGAGTGAAACTAACAGTTGACAGAGGAAAAGGGAAGGGAGGGAGTGTGGGGAAGGGGGGGGGGGAGGGAGGGAAGAGTGAAACAGTCAGAAAAGATAAAGCAGCTGAACTTCCGACTGATTCACAATGATAATGATACAAAATAAATCAGACTGATACTGATACAGAATAAATCAGACTGATACTGATACAGAATAAATCATACTGGCACTTGAACTTCTGTGTAGAAACCATTGAACACACATACCTCTTAACTGACGCCTCGTTGTCTCCCTGTTCTTTACACCTATTTTAACATTTCCCTTTGTCACAAACTGAATCAGTTTTAATCTCTCCTTATGCCCAAATCATGATAATGGCACAAAATGCAACGTACTCGCCAGCTCAACTTCCACATAATCTCAATGCCAGTCTTATCTACATAATCATACAATACATGCCCGTTTTTCTAATGATTCCTTGCATATGCAATCAAACACATACATGTACACACTCGCTCACATATTCATCGAAAGAAAATCCCAATGATTTCAAAATGGACGCTTATTACCGAAGATGTAAACAATACACACATCCACACCACCTGCTCTCTCTCACACACACACACACACACACACACACACACACACACACACCATTACATACGCGACTATTTCACTGAAAAAGAATGTGAATAACTATCAAAAATATGTTCACAATGCTTATAATATATACATGCTAACAAGCACACATGGACACACACACACACACACACACTGGCTCAGAACTGTCATGTTAACAACTGTTTGGTCACAGCACTGACAGCAAACGTTTGTATCATGTCTGCCTCCACTTTCTGGCATGGTTCCATCTGGCCCAGTCAGAAGGAACAAGGTGGCAAACAGACCATCAAACGGACAGACAAACATCGAAAGTCAGAGAGTTATCACACAACAGTGTTTGCGCACACACAAAAGTTCAGCATGGAGAGTAGTTAATATCACACAGCGGTTAGACTACAGGTACAAAAGGACATCTACAGACGTTATCACAACTATGCTACATGTATACACCAGATCAAAATGAGAGGACTGCTATTATCACATGGCAACTAGGCTAAGTCAACAAATGTCACCCACTTCACCCAGACAGGGTCTGCACATGGGGGGAAAAAAAAAAGGGGAAAAGCGGGGATAGAGATGGGAAAGGGGCAACAGGGAAGAGATTTAAGGGATGGGAAAGTGAGGGTGGGGAGGTGAAGGGGAGGTAAGCCAGGTCAGAGAGAGACTAAGAGACCAGCTCCCATCAGGTGATCTTCTCTTCATATCACAACAACAAAACAACCAAAAAACAACAACAACAAAAAAAGCGAATGTTCAGTTTTCTTCTGTACTTTCTATATTCAGGCACAAGTTGTATTCATGATCCAGCAGTTGCTTAGACCAACTTGCAGACGGACGGTCTGTAACGTTGTGTACTGACTGCACCGTTTTGCAACACTTCAATGTTTAGAGCAGCTTTCTCTGTGCTATGTTCAGGTCACTTTGACTAGGGAGAGCACAACACAGTCTGCTGGGGATAAAAGGCACTCTTAGTTCACCTCTAATCAATCATTTTAGTGCTGTCACATTGTTAAAATCGATTTCACATGTGTTTAAAAAAAAAAAAAAATGAAGAGATTCCAATAAACCTGCTTATTTCAAGCATATTTATACCCTCTTTTAAAAACTGGGATCTGTTCTGCACAAAATGGTGGATCAAATGACCAATACCTATCTCTTTCAGAAAAGTAAGCCTCACATTTGGTGGAACACCCCTGAAGCAGGTCTTCCATGTGGTCTCCTATGAACTGGTGAACTGTTCACACTTTTCAACGTTCTTCACTCATCAACACATTACCAATCCCAGCAAGGATTCTGCCCTGTGTTGTTGTGAAACTCCACATATTTCCATTTAATGACAAAACACCCAAAGTGAATGGTGCAGAATGCGTGTGATGGGGAGACAGGAGAGACAGGCAGGATGGAATTTCAATGAGGCAGGCTAGCTGTTGCTCTGGTTACCAAGAGACAGGCAGGATGGAATTTCAATGAGGCAGGCTAGCTGTTGCTTTGGTTACCAAGAGACAGGCAGGATGGAATTTCAATGAGGCAGGCTAGCTGTTGCTCTGGTTACCAAGA